>CAUYON010209291.1:0-19023 GCA_963573935.1 Arctocebus calabarensis | reverse complement strand
CTTTATATAGTGATCAAGAAAATGCCATGAAGGCTAACTGTAACAGTACGATCAAAACATTTCTGAATGTATATGAATCGTGCCCTATGATTGCACCAATGTACAGAATTATGATTCAATAAAATTATTAAAAAAAAAAGAGTGTTTCATGAATCTTTGTCTACTAAAGGCTTAGAATATGTCTTTATTGGCTATAGTTATTTGAATAATCTTGAGGTTTATATCTCCTCTTATTTTTTAACTAATAGAAAAATTTTAAACTGATTACATTAGTTAGTGAGTAATGATGAGGATATGATCCTAGGTTCTGGATATCAAGACTAAATGAGTGAAGCGACCAATTTTTTCTTGTTTAACTTGGGTTGTATAATACTTGATTTTTTCTTTCTTCTAGTTAAACCTTATTTTTTTTTCCAGATTTCAGAGCCTTGAAAGATTATTTTAATTGTGGCAACTCTCTCAGAATGTCATTTGCTAGCTGCTGATAACCTTTCATTGGTTTTAGCGGCAACATGTCTTTGTTACAATGGTTTTAGCAGTGCTTATATCCAGTAAGGGAATTTTTTTTCTTTTTTTTTTTTTTTTGCAGAAAACTGAAGGGCCCCCATCACAAATGAATTCTCCAGTCAGAAAGTACTCTTCGAGCAACAGGGCAATGATTAACTCTAAATGAACCTTGAGACATTAGAGAATTCAGTAGGGCAATGAAAAACCAGACTCAATTTTGTGCTTCAGTAGGGTTGAGAGAAAATAATCAGCTATTATTATATATTAAATTTTAGGAAATGAGATAGAATTTTAAAACAAACCCTTGAGATAAAACATTCATTAGATTTTTTCATAGTGTGTTTCACCTTTAAAATTTTTGAACTCTCTTGGTTCTTAAAAAATAAGCCCTTGCTTTTTATAAAACATGGTCTTCAGAAAAATATTGAAATTGCACATTGAAGCATGGAGAAAAAATTTTAAAAATCACTCATAAATCTATCACTCAGAGTTAATCACTGTTCAAATTTTGTTATGTTCTACTCAGTTGTTTTTCTATTCATATTTTTTTCCATAGCCAGTTAAATACTGCATATATTCCTGATCTGGAATGTTAAATTTCTTAGACAAATTTTAAAAATGGAAGGAGTAGCACAAAATTATCATTTTTCACGTGTTAAATATAAACAATAAAAACAAAACAGTAGTCCATTAACAGCAAAGAAGAAAGAGCTATCATTTCTGACCATCATTTTATTAAAAAAATATTTTAACACTATACAAATGATATAATGCAGAATAATACTTTAAAGAGTTGTGAGAAATCATTAATACTATCTTTATTTTTTCTTATTTTGAAGTTTTCTTTATCTTGATATTCATTTTTACTGCTCCACTGCCATTAGTGAATTGGTTTAGAAAAAGTAGCCATGGAATAATATTGACTGGTCACACATTACAATTGGGCCCATAATTCGAGCTAAAATCTTACTTATCCCTAATAAACTACTTTCCCACCCTTACATAATTCTATTGCATGCCTTCTCATCTCTCCTCAATTATCTAATAACTCTTACAACTGATGATATTACTTCCTAATTTTACTAAGAAATATAATCAATCAAAGGAGAAATTCTCATAATGAGATAGCACTTCACAAACTTCAAAATGGTTATAATTAAAAAATATAATAACAATTTTTAGGGAAGGTTTGATAAAAATTAGAATGCTGATACATTGCTGGAAGGATAGTAAAATGGTACAGCCACTTTGTAAATCTGTTTTAAAGTTCTTCAAAAAAGTTAAGCACAAAGTTAGTACATGACTCAGAAAATCTACTCGTAGGTCTACACCCAAAAGTATTTAAAGTATGTTCACACACATACTTGTACACAAATGTTCATAGCAGAATTATTTATAACTGAAAAGTGGAAACCAGTCAGGTACTTATCAATTGTTGGATGGATAAACAACATGTGTTATATTTGATAGAAAATTACTCAATGATAAAAAATGAAACATAGATACTTTCTCCAACTTGAATAAACCTTGAAAACATGGCTCTTTCTTTTATTAAGAAAGCAAACACAGAAATCTACTTATTGTATGATTTAATTTATGTAAAATGTCCAGAGTATATAAATTTGTAGAGACAGAAAATAGATTATTGATAGGGAGCAGAAGAGGGAAATGGGAGTGATTGATAATGGGTGTTTTTATGAAAGTGATAAAAATGTTCTTAAATTGTGGTGATGGCTGCACCACTATGAACATAGTAAAAAACAAAACAACACTGAATTGTGTACTTTAAATGGATAAATTTTATGGTATTTATGTCTCAATAAAGCTATTAAAAAGAGGTTACTTGTTCATGTTCCTGCTGCCAGATTCACCCGTCTACATAGATCTGCGTCCATCTAGTGTACCTTTCTCCTGTTAAAATTCATAAATTATACTTATTCATATCTGTGATCAACACTCTTTATGCATTGAATCCCATTCTCTCTCCCTTATTTAAGAATTTTGCTATTGAAAATAACCCCTTTTTTCAGCATTATTTTTTCTTACTTTAACAAAGCATCCCCATTTGTATAAAAACATGTTCTGTCTTCAAACAATTCTCTTTTGAGCCTATAAACTCTTACACCTATAACCCCATTTCCCTACATTCTATCTCCACTTCTCCTTTCATTTTCCTTTGAACTCACTTAATTCTTTCATGACCATCACCCACCAAAGCTACTATTATCGATGCCAACCAGTGAGCTTTACATTGCTGAGATAAAGGATTGATTTTCAATTTCCAACTTATTTGAGCAGCATTTGACACAGCTGGCCACTCCCTCCTCTTCAAAATGCATCCTTTACTTGGCTTCCAGTATACTCCATCTCTCTGGTTTTCTTCCTACTGACTAATCCTCAGATATTTTCTCCATCTATATACATTTCCTTGGTGCTCTCAACCCTTTTTCCAAACTTTAAGTGACAACAATATACATATCACTTCCTAATTAATAAATACATCCTAGATACAGTCCCTTCAACCTAGACATTTATATTGACCTGCAAATTTGACAGGTCTACTTGGATGGCTAGGATGTTTCGATTAATTCTATAAGGTAAAGTTTCATCAACGTCTTCTCCTACAGACACAGACAAACCTATTTCCCCTCTTCTTTTTTTTTTCCAATTGCTTCCATTACTTTGAAATGGAACAATTATTTACTCAGTTGCACAGAACAGAAGCTAGAATTGATTTTTGACTATACTTTTTCACTCTCCTCCCACATCCAATCCGTCAGGAATTAATGTTGTCACTATCTCCAAAATTTACCCTGTATCTCGTTATTTACCATGATCATTCATCACTGCATCTGTAGGCAAGCCAGCATCACCCCTTGACTGTAGTATGCAATAAATTGAATTGTAGCATGTAATGAATAGAATCTTCTCTCACTACAATTTTTTTTTTAAATTTTAACTCAAATGACAACATTATTCTTTTAGATCATAATATGGTTAGTTTCATGCCTCTGCATAAATGTCTTCACTGGATGCCCATTACAAATATATGAAACTCCAAAACTTTCTACTAAAACTTGTGCATGATCCAGACCCTTCCTGTCTTTTCAAGGATTTTCCTACGCTTTCTACCTTGATACCTCTGTTATAGCTCTAGAGGCTTTCTTTTGTCTGTTTGAACATGCCAAGTTTGTTCTCATGCTAGAGTCTTTGCACTTGCTGCTCCCATGACCTAGAATGCTATTCTTGACCTTTGTATCAAACCACCTATGGTTTTCTTTTTCTGTTTATTGCTTAAGTATCACTTTCTCAAAAAGAATGTTATGTTTCAGACCATAACATCTGAAATACCATCTCCTACCATCTCCGTCATTCCCATACTTAATTTTCTTCATGTCACTTACTATAACTGATGTTACTACCTTTATCATACTTATTGGTTTATTGAATATTTGATCAAACTAAAATATGAGATCCATAACAGCAAATATTTTGTCTGTTTCATTCACTGCCATATCTCCCAAGCACTTATCGTATGAAGGCAGATAAATAACTTTAGAGAAAATGAATAAAATTAGGAATCACTAGAATATAAAATTGCTTATTTTGTTATTTTAATTTAACATGTTAATGACAAAGGCACATTTAATGTTATAATTAGATATTTTAATGAATATATCCATTTAATTATCTCATTAAAGACTCAATATGATTTTAGTGCTTATATATGATTTCAAGTATAATTTACTTAATATTTGCCTAATATTAGAAATTTGTTTCTACATTTCCATAACTGTGCTATAAATCTTTCCATATTAATCTTTCTTTACATTTCAACTTCTCTCTTTAGGACTTTTTCTGACTAGAAATTGTTCATCAAAGTTCAGGAAATGTAATGTTTTTATTTTATACAATCATAAAATTTTTCCAAATGGCTGTATTAATTTGCAAAGCAAACATGAATGTATTTACTTCACAAATATGCAATGGTTGAACGAAGTAGGCAGGACTTCTTTCCCTCTTAGAATTTGCAGCTTAAATTATAATGGTATGTGGCAGATAATCGTCAATAATAATGAATAATATATAGAATATGTTATATGATGACAACTGCTATGCAAAAAAAGAAAAAATAATAAATTTGAGCAAAGAGGGGGATTAGAAATGCTAGGAGAAAGCAGAAGGTTGAGGCGTTACAGCCATAAGAAAAGGTGAAGACTGAATAGAGTTGAAACACATTTTTCTTAGTAAAGTAAACACATTCTTCTTAGTAAAGTATCTCAAGAATGAAAAAAGAAATCCAATGTATTGAATACTTGCATGAAACCAATATATAAATAATTGCACATCCACAGGAATGAGAAAAAGTATAGTCTAGTGAAGGAGGAAGAGGGGTGGGAGGAGGGACAAGGCAATTGGAGGGAGGAAGAAGGGCAATAGGCAGGATCTCACCTAATGTACACAACTTGAGGGGTTCAGTGTGACCCCTAGGGTGAAGGGATTAAATACAACTTGAACTTGAAAGTGAGAACAAAGGAAGAGAGAACAATGTAACCTAAGAACTTATATCCTCATATCAACTTAAACAGAAACAAAGAGAGAGTTCTGGTAGACCTCATTAAGGAGATATGCACTGACCTATGGCTTAGAAGGTGAGGGAGAGGACTGTAGCAGTGAGAAAGAAAGCAGAGGAGAAATGGCATTCCCATTCATCTCATCTTTGTCAGAATAGAGTTATTAATATTACAGTAAGTGTGAATTTCTGTGTTGAAGTTATGATAACTTTAAAATAAGCCAGATATTTTAAAAGGTATGTAAATGATCTGTCTTATGAATAGATTTCTAACTTCATCTGCTGCCAGACACTCTCTTGTTCACTCTCTAAGCACACTATTTAATAGTCACATGAATGTGCTGGTGCTTTCTCTCTACCTTGGGACATTTATACCTGTTATTAACTACCTGGAATACTTTAGTGTGCTCTCCCTCTCTCTTTCTCTTTTTGTCTCTGTTTCTCTGTGTCTCTCTGTGTCTCTCTCTCACACACACAGACACACACAGACACACACACACACACACTCACCTTTGCCTTATAAGCACTTTACTCGAGCATGTTCTCAGTTTAAGTGATTTTTTTTCTTTGGGAAGTTATATCAGACACCTCTGACCTAGGTCCAAGTATTGTTTATCACCACAGCACACCATAGGGTTGTTCATGGCTTTGATTGTGTTAGTCAACTAAGATGAGCAAAATATTAAACACTGTGAAAACCTTATCAATGTAATAGTAACACTTTTGAATATAACAACACAATTTTAAATCGTATTTTAATGGATTAAATTATATTTTCTAAAAGATATGTTGAAGTGCTAGCCCCCAGTATCTTTGAATTCGACCTTATTTGGAAATAGGTTCTTTGCAGATATAATCAAGCTGATATGAGTTAATTAAGGTGGGCCATAATCCAATATGACTGATGTCCTTATAAGAAGAGAAAAGAGACAAACATAGGGATGCACAGGGAGAATCTCATATGATTATGGAGGTAGAAATTGAAGTGATGTATCCACAAGTCAAGGAGCACCAAAGCTTACCAGCACCACCAGAAACTATGAGAGTAACATGGAACAGATTCTTCCTCAGAAACTCCAGGAACAATCAACACTGTCAACACTTAGATTTTGAGTGTCTAGTCTCCAGAAATGTCTCCACAACCAATTTCTATTGTGAATAGAAATTAATTGGTGTATGGTTCTGGAGAGGGCGATGTCCACATTTGAAAGGCTATATCTTGTGGGGGCCTTTTTGCTATACCACGACATTACGAAAAGTATCACCTGGGCAAAAAGAGCAAGAGATTATAATTGCCTTTCATAAGAGTGAAGGCTCCATGATGTGAGTATCTCCTATTAGGCTGCACCTCTGAACAAGGTTTCTTTGAAGATTAAGTTTCCAATGTGTGCTTTTAGTGGGATACTTTGAAACTTCAGAAAGAACAAAAATGGAAGTAATTTCAATGGTGATAATTGCTATGAGAAGATGACGATTATTAGTATAGAGTGGAAGGCCTGCCTTAGAGTGGTCAAAGCAGATCTCCCTGTGGAAGTGACATGAGACAGAAAAATCAATATTGAGAAGAAGATGTCTATGAGAAGCTCAGGGGGGAAAGCCTTTCAGACAGAGAGAAAGCCAAGTGTAAAGACTCAAAGTCAGGAATCAGATCAACATTGCCAATGAAGTGAAAGGCCAGTGTGGCTGTAGCAAAGTAAGCAAGTGGGAAAGATATTGGGAGAGGAGATCAGAGAGATAATAGTATATGTGATCAGGTAGGGCCCTGAAGGCTATTCCAAAAAGTCTGGCTCCCCTTACATCCTTGGTTAAGACACTTAAACTAGTCTGTCCATACCTACCTGTGATTGGTAGAATACTGTGTGTCTGAGCACAACTACTGAAACTGCTGGTGCCTCTGAGTAGCTAAATTCAGAAGAAACACTGATATGAAAAAATTATATAAATATATATGAATTCCTCTGCAAAAGAGAGTTCAGCAATCAGCAGGTCAGGAGATCAAGAGACCAATATCACATAAGAGACAGCTTTAAGGGAAGTCACAATTTGTAAACCTACAAGAGATGCCATAGTCAGACTATAACAATTCCACAGTTAAAAGTAACCTAGAGTCAAAAGGTAAATTGATAGGTTTGTGAGAGTCAAAATATAGACGCTGAAAGGCGACATGACATAAGAGGTCAGCTCTGGAATAGGTAGAATAAATGCCAAAGTAATCAAATGTGAAGCTCTACAAGTCAAGGAGAAATTAATTTTCTTAAACATAATTCCACAGATCTAATTTATTTATTTATTTATTTTATTTTTTTACAGTTCCTATCTACTATAGTAGGACAAATATCAGGATATAGCCAGTGCAAATGTGGCAGAGCAGATCCAGAAAGTGACTATCACTAACCAGAAAGATGCAATCTAAGAGATTATCTGAAAGCAATTGGGCTAGCGTGTCATGTGTTTGTCTTGAATTACCTTGACAAAAGCTGTTGATTGTGACTGTACAGGTATTAAATCCACGTGGGCCTCTTGAGACCTATGTAATAGTAAAGGTAGATGGAGTCTTAATGCAATTTACAGAGTATAGAGTGTTGGTTTCTTGTTGTTGACTATTTTAAGCACAAACATTTAACATAGCTTGAATATTTCTTTCTGCCAATGCAATCACACAGAGAACAAAGAAACTTCAATCATTTTTCTTCTAGCTCTTAGCAAAGATGACCATATACAGAGAATTAAAAAGAGAGACATTTAAAGTCAGAACATGATGCTGGCCTCTAAGAATAGATTTTAAAATCTCTAATTAGCATTCTGTAGAGTTAATAAATGAATTGTTGCGTAGTCCGGGTCATTTTCCTCACAGAGTCGAAGTAACTAGTGTGAGTCCAAGTAACTGAGAGCAATTGATTACATTTTTGTTGCACAAAAACAACCACATGGTAGTATCTTTTTGACAAGACTTGTAAGACTGATAAAGAAATTGTTTGTTAGCGGGGTGATATTTTTGCTTCCAGAAATGAAAAGCCTGCCTCAAGATTAGACTAGAGGAATAAACATGATCATTATTATTATATACTTTTCTTTGGTTCCTTTTCTTGAAAACAAAACATGAATTTATAATAAGGTTTAGTGAAAATGAACATTAACTTAAAAATATTAGCTTTGAAAGTATGTAAAATAATATGCTAATAAAAATAGCTTCAGTTATTTGAATATATACATATGCTAATTTAGGTTGTATAGATTGTTAATCTATTAAATCTGTTTTATGGTCTTGTGAGATGAAGATATCATTATTTTACCATCTTACAGATAAGGCAACTGAGAGAAAGTGGTAAATTATTTTTGACCAAGGTCCCACACCTGGTAAATGACAGAGCTGGGCATCAAAATAAGATTTATAGCTGAGTATAGTGGCTCACGCCTGTAATTGTAGCACATTAAGAGGCCAAGATAGGATTAATTGAATCCAGGAGTTTGAGACCAGCCTGAGCAAAAAGGAGACCCTGTTTCTAAAAAAATTAAAAACAAAACAAAACAAAACTTAGCTGGATGTGGTGGCAAGACCTTGTAATCACAGTTACTCAGGAGGCTGAGGCATAATAATTGCTTGAGCTGAGGAGTTGGAGATTGCAGTGAACTATAATGATGTCATTGCACTATATAAAAAAAAAAATTAAAAAAAGCAACATTATGTGACTCCAGAGTATCACAGTTCTTAACCAACAAGCTATGTTGCCATTTAATCTAAAGACACTCAGATTGATGTACTGACAAGATTGGTGCCATTTATCCTTGTCTTGATAAACCAGGATTACTTCCAAAGCCCGTGTCTCTGCTCTAAGGATGCTTTTTATTAAAATGTTCTACCAAGAATGCCTAAGATAAGTACTGGGTATGGAAAAAGCTTTGTCTCTTTATAGTTGTGTGAAGTTTGCCAAGTCACTCTATTACATGTAAGTTTTTGTGGTAGGCAGAATAACGAACCCCAAATGTGCCTGTAGCCATTCACTTGAACCTGTGAATATGTTACCTCACATGGCAAAACAAAACAAAACAAGAGAAAAATTCTAGCAGTTCTGATAAAGGTAAAGATGTTGGGATGAGATTATCCTGTGTGAGGCCAATGTAACTACAAGGGCTCTTGTAAGAGGGAGGGAGGAGGGAAAGTTATAGAAGGAGGAATGAGATGGAAGCACAAGTCACAGTGATGTCAGTCCTTGAGCCAAGGAATGCAAGCAGTCTCTAGAAGCAAGAAAAAAAGATTCTCTCTTAGAACCTCCAGAGGGAACTTGGCCCTGCTGACACCTTGATTTTAGCCTAGCGACACTCATTTCAGTTTTTTGATCTCTAGAAATTCAAGAAAATATTTTTGTGTTATTTAAAGCCACTAGGTTAGTCTTAAATTTTTACAAAAAAAAAAATAGGAAACTAACAATTTTACAACAAAAGTAGGAAACCAGTAGAGTTTCTTTATATGTAAAACATATATAATCCTGACCTCATGGAATGGATATGAGGCTTTAAAGAGAAGAAAATGAAAGATTTGATTGCATACAAGGGACTCAGAGAATAAAGAAATAGCATGTGAGGTATTGTCTGAAAGCCCAGAAAGTATTCACGTAGGACATAATCCAGCCTTCCCATCCTGGGCCTCCACGTGAGACCTCAGAGATAGTCAGACAAGAAAGAATGACACCTGGTTTACCCACTTTCCCCATCGCCATTCACATTCTTCTTCCTGTCCCTCTCCCCATCTCCAGAACCATTCAGGATCTGTCCCCTCAGAAGCTAAAAGGCACATAATTAGGTACTTAACACATTTCTATTCACTGACCAGACAACTGAAGACAGAGCTGTTTTCAGATGTTTTGAGAAACTGAGTTAACAAAGTTCCTTTTTCTTTAAGCCAGTTTGATAGATAGTTTTCTATACTATATCCAACTACATCAGCTTCTCCCACCCAGTGTGTCTGTCTGTCTGTATCAAAACTCAGACATCAGAGCAAAGTATAAAAGGCAAATGAACAGTTACATGAACATCTCAACAGGTTGCTGTTTTTTTAAATATGTTATATATAATATAATGGGACATATTCCATTAACTAATGTGTCCATATACCTATATCAGTGTAGCTTTACTATTAATATAATCTTTTTAAGTATGATAATAGGAATATATACTATTATACAAATATCATTATAATAATCATTCAATATGTAATATTATTCAATATACTCTGGAAAATGTTCTACTTATATTTTATGTGATGTGGTATAACTCTGTTTTTAATTTGATAATCTTATGTAATAGTGTTATAGACAAAGATGTCATGGAGGAGGTGTGGCTGTTGTGGACAAAGAGAGATCAGAGATTTTCTTCAGTTTTGAGACTTTTACACTGGAACTTGAATTGATCAAAAGGAGCTTGCCATGAGAAAATCTCTTCCAGGAAGAAGAAATTGCTAGTACAACTGTCCCAAGACAAGGGCTAGTTAGTATGGCAATAAGGAGGTTAATGTGGTTTAATTCCTTTCCTCAAAGAGACAAGTTGAAGAAAAGGAAGAAGTTATCAGACACATATGAGGTCAGAAGGGCCTAAAGTATGGAAAACAAATAAGACACATGAATTTTTTCCTAACTATAGTGGGCAGAGTGTTTTAGTCAAGAGAGCTTATTGAATCGCTTTGCATTTTTAAAATATCGCTTTAGATTTTCACAATGACTACTTCACATTATTTCTGGGCAATTCATATGTATTTTTTTCTTTTTAACAAATTCAGTATATTCAGGGGATACAAGTTGAATGATAATATTTGTCTATATTATATAGTGGTCATGTCTGGCCTTTTGTACCCATCACCCAAATAGTGTCTGTTGTACCTGTAGGTTATTTTTCATTCCTCATCCTCTCCCACCCTCCCCCCTTCTGAGTCTCCAGTGTCCATTTTCCCACTCCATGTGCCCTCCTGTATCCATAGTTTAGCTTCCACTTACACGTGAGAACATGCAGAATTTATTTTCTTAACATATTAGGTTTATTCCTAAGAATTAAATTTAGTGTTTTTGTATTACTATTGATGTTGCTAATACTGTTTCTTGTGCAAGTGTCAAGCTTCATCTCTTTATAGTCAATAAGAAGTTATTGTTTAATTAGAGTAAATTATAGTTATCAAAAATATTTGGCTATTTGCTTCTTTACTAGTGCCAGTATTTCTTCGGTTGATTCTTTAGAGCTATCGAGGTGAAATGTATAAGGGTGGCTAAAAGGTTCATGTGCAATCACACTATTTTAAATTGCAGACAAACTTTGTGGCCACCCTGTATTATCTGCAAATAAAGGTGACATTTTCCTTCTGCTTTCTGATATCTGTGCTTATTATTCTGTTTCCTGATTGAATTGCATCGCCTGGCATTTCCCCAGGAATGTGAGGTTCCAGTTCTCACAGACACTCTTGCTGGGTTTTCCACTGAATGAATGATAACAGCCCTGCCAGACACTGTTAGTTATCCAGCAATCCCTTCTTCAGTGCCAGAAAACTTGAAGTTGATGTGGGTGCGTGGATGCCCAGACTTCATTCTCCAACTTCCTTTGCAACTATTTGGCCGTCTGACTAAATTCCAATAATCTGTGAATAAGGATGTGCCGTTTCCAGATATTGCCCTTTAAAGAAATGGTTGTTTGTTCCCATTTTTATTCATATTATCTGGTGAAATCTTGCCAGTGATTTTGCTTTTAACCTTTCTGAGTCACATTGAAAGTTTAGTGTTTATTTGTATAAATAGAATGCAATTAGTAATTATTATTAATTTTAGAACTATGAGTTTTTCTCATTAAATGAGGGGGGCTAATTGGACTTACACAGTTGTTCCCATTCATCATCTCACTTCATTTAAAAAAAATTTTTATTTAGCTCGTTCTGTTTCATTTTCCACTTGAGCAATACCAAAGATACTAAC
The DNA here is from genome assembly GCA_963573935.1 of Arctocebus calabarensis. Classification (NCBI taxonomy): domain Eukaryota; kingdom Metazoa; phylum Chordata; class Mammalia; order Primates; family Lorisidae; genus Arctocebus; species Arctocebus calabarensis. The sequence continues at coordinate 6,993 of CAUYON010209291.1, read as the reverse complement.
TAATTTTTAATTCTGCTAGTTTTATTTTTATATTTTTAAATATATTTCAAATATATACAGAGGTTTTCAGATTTTCCTCTGTGAAATATTAATAGCCATAGTTAATGCCTATTGAGAGTTTTCTTTGCATTCTGTCAGATATCTATAGGCCTCATTTCAGATATTTGTAAGCATTATCTCATTTAACTCTCACAACCACTTTGTGAAGCAGGCACACTTCTCAGTCCCAAATTGAAGAAAAAATTGCATTTGAGAAGAGTTTATTACTGGGCCAGGCTCTTAGGACAACTTCTTCTTGAAGCTACTTTCAAAATAAGTTTTGATTGATTCTGAAGGCCAAAATCTTATGTTCAAGTTAAGAAATGATTACACTTCTACCTAATCTCATTCCCACAAGGAGAAAGCCTAATTGTAAACCTGTAGAGGACTGGACACCAGGCTTGCAAAGGACAGTTACTGATTCTTATCACATTAAAAGGAAACGCTTAGTACAGGACAGTCTCCTGGCAAGCCTAGAGACGTTTCCTGACTTGCGTGCAATCCCCCAAGTAACTCAGTGTTCCAGAATGAGATAAGGTCAGTCACTCACTAGTAAGCATGTGTTAAACATTGATGCTTAGTAGTTCTTCATGAGGGCTGTCGGGAAAGAACACGTGAGGAAAGCACGTGGCAATCCTTACGCAGGCAGCCCTCATATGTAATTACCTTAACTCTCCACACCTGTTGTGTATAACCTTAATAGATAGCCATTGTGGAGGGGGCTCGGGGTTACCCTGCAACTAAGGTTAGCCCGCCTCTCGCAAGCTTGTACTTCTAATCCGTATCACGCCTGGTTCCTTCCTGAGGCAACTGAGACCAGGCCATAGGGGTCCTGACATAAACCAGTGATGCTAATGCTGGATCTGCTTATTTGTGTGTATGGATTTTAATATTAGTGGTTAGTAACTGCAAGGTCAGACACTTAAATTCACAAACTCATCCTCGAAAAAGCGCTCCATACCTCATTGCTAAATTATCACTATGGTCACCTTTGATGTATTCCCTTGGGAAACTATGGACTGAAGCCAGCGCCTCATATACCTTTCAAAGGAGTTTCTTTCTTTCTTTTTTTTTTAGGATGAGCTTGTGAACTTAATTGTCAGAGCTCTTATAATGATAGCTCTGATAACCATTCCAGAAAAAGAGTTCCAAAATTGCTTTGAAGAGTAGTCAAGGTGCCGGCATCTGTGCATAACCTCCTAAGGGGTGTACTTCAAAGGTGATTGTAATGATATTCAACAACAAGGCCTATACCACTTTTACTAGGATGAGTTTGTGAACGTAATTTTCAGACCTCATATACGTCAAATATATGTATATATGTGAAAACATCTGTGTGTGTATATACTCATATGTCTATAAACATAGATACTTGTATGTATATAAATATATGTTTTTTTGTGTGTATATATATATATATGGAGAGAGAGCATATATATATATATGTGTATATATATATATATATATATATATATATATATATATATAAAATCTCCTCACCTTTTATTCTTTGTGTTGCTTTAATATTTAACAAACCTATACTTTATGTTTGTTAAACAGTGACATTTTAGGTCATTGATTCAGTTTGATTTACAGGGTTGATAATGTTCCTTATTGCTTCTGATTGATTTTAGAGTTATTTTGAAATTTAGAATTTGTTAAATATCACCTATCATCTCTCTATTTCTTCAGCCACTACTAGAAGCTGGCAAAGATGCTAGTTAGCTGTATTTTATCGCTATATGCCTGTTCTCTTCCCTCTTGCTTTATAGAGCATTTTACTCTAAACATCCCGTGGTGTTATCACTTGCTTTTCTTTATTTATTTTGAACTGGGAGTGTTGTCATAAATAGTATGAATGCATTTTCCTTGATAACTATGTTGGTTTGCATAGGAACTTTTGACTTGACCTTCTCTCTTCACTTTGAACAATAGTTCTAAAACATGGATGTGAAAAATACAGTGTGTCAACTGTCACTCCAGACCCATTAAGTCAATCTTCAGTTTGGACCTTTGACACATGTCTTACTAACCAAAAGTGGTCTGCAGATCTACCTTCATGAACCAGTGCTTTGGGTTTATTGTTTGTATCAATATTGTTGGTTTAGTCATTCCTCCTTTTGGGGAACAAGAGTCTTGAAGGGCAGTGAGGTGTTACCTGGAGCTGTGCGCAGTAACAGTGTCTTCTCTGTTGCAGGTTGCCTGATGTTTTTGTTTGGATGCCTGGGGTCACCTGCTCCATATTGGGGGACATCCTCTTATCTTTTGGTGGACAATGCCCTTCTTGTGCTTTAGTTTATTCCCTCTCAGAATGAGGAATCTACTTCCATGACAAAAGTCCAGGGTCGATGGGGGTTTTGTTTTGTATAAATCTATGTATTTTATCTGTCTATAAAGTGGTTTGTGTCTCTAGTTCTCAGAAAAAAATTTGCATTTCTCTTGGAAATTTTACCTGGTTAGAAGAAAGAGGAATAATAGCTTGGCAGATAAGTAGGTAGGCAATCACATGGGTTATATGATTTTGCATTCTGTCCAACATTTAGCTTTGCAGGGCTTGTTATTTGCAGCAGAGAAACAAGCTCCACACAGTGCAGTGTATATTTTTTCCCAGCTCTGCTCAAGTCTAATTTCCTTGCTTCTTCCAACTGAGAGATCCAGAGAAATGTGGAAATAGAGGTCATATGTTTATTTTTGAGTATATTATATTTGAGTATATTTATATTTATTATTTTTTTTTACCTGGCCAAATTATATCTGAATCATACCCCTAGTAGTATATTGTATGAGACAGAGTTTGGTTACAAGTTTAAGCATTGATGAATTCCTTCAGTTCATTTTTATCATTTATGTCATGAGAGGTTCTAAAAGCCCATACTATTTCCATTGACTTTCCTAGAAAGCCTCATAGCTTATTCATTATATTGAACATGTTTTCCAGAACAACTACAAAAAATACTATACAGTATTCCTTGTTGACTACCAAAATTATATGCTCGAAATACAATTAGAATACAGCACAAATTCCTATAGAAGACAATGCTTAAGGGTAAAAGATCTGTGAATCAATCACATTTGTGGGGTTGAGATGGCATCTTGTCCGGAGTGGTCAGATTGATAGTAAGTTTCTGCTCTGCCACTTATGGATGCCCTGATTTGGAGCCAATATTTTAATTTTTCTGTATCTCAGTTTTCCTTTTCTTAACTCTGTAGAATGGAGATAACCATTGTAACTATTTGACATGAGTTTTTCATCAAAGATTAAATACAATGACATAAATGTGTAGTACTGGGCACAGTGTCTGATGACACAGAATGAGCTGATGTACTATCAATCTTTTTCTCTTTTCCCTTGTTTACCCTTTAATGACAAGAAATATCTGCTGATTTGCCAAAATGTCACATATATGCCCCAAATTTCTTTCAGATTGTATATTAAGGAGATTTGCACTTTTGTTACTATTAATGTTGTTTTGGCTCAGATAATTATTTGCTTTTATTGAGAGGACTGTCTTGTGCAATGTAAGATGTTGTGTAATGTAACTGTCTTGTGTAATTATAATATTCCTACCCTCTGCCCATCATATGCAGAGCACCAACTATCGTCCCACTTATGACAACCAAATATATCTCCTTTGGAAGTATGCAAAATTACTCCAGGTTGGGCACTACTAAGCTAGAGAATCAGGAAAATCTTCTTTTGAAAATTGGTAGGGACTTAGCACCTCAAAGGGTTGTTTGTAGCTAAGAACAGGTCCACTCTCAACCTTTGCTCCAATCTGATGATTGGTGATCTGAACATTTTCGTGTCTAGATATTAGTGAAGGAATGTCATAGTGGAAAATAAGAAACAGAAGAAGTGTTTTCTCCATATATAGGGAATGGAAAACACTCAAGTCATAGTCAGAAAATTTCAGAAGATCCCTGTGAGAATATGTGAAATTTTTGTATTCTCAAGACCAGAAGCACATTTGTCAGCCTAGGAAAGGGGCAAGTTGGTAACAGTGATCACAGCTCTCTTTCATTCTGTTAGGAGAGCTTGTGGAAACATCAAGGTTATAAAAAATTGATGCCTTAAATGTCTCAGAAAATTGTCAGTATCCAAAAATGAATTGTATGGAGGTGTGGGATAATTTCAGGGTGCCCCAGGAGTTATAAAAAGAGCTCCTGGGAAGGAAAGGGTCATAAAGAGTTAATAGGGATGTCTCTGTTACAACTGAGAGACAGGATGTTGGCTGTCTCACATGATACCAGAAAAATGATCAGTAAGGCTCCCCTACATGCAAATACACATAGATAGCCACAGATACCTTGTATTTCAACCCCGAAAAAGTGGTAGAGATCTGTAAATTGGCTTCTGTCACCCTAGCACAATCAGAATGAAGTGAATTGTAGGAAATAATGAACCTTGAGTTTCTTGTTATGCTGAGTTTGTGAACTGAGATACAAAATGGAATTTGTAAAATTGAAAGTCTTGCATGTGCCAAAGGTCCCAGACAGAAAACCATCATTCCATTAGATAGTTCAACTGCCACCTAAAAACTGTCTGTTAGGTAACAAAAAAAGATAGCCCCTCTGCCCTCACGGGGTGCATAGATAAGTGGATGTATAAAGAAAAAACATTTTGTGATATGTGAATGTGCAGTGATCTGGGAGCACAGAAGTGTGCACATGGGCGGCTTTGGAGGACAGGCACAGGTAAGTGTCCTCGTTGCCTGAACCAAACCTTAAACAGTGTGCACTGTATCTAACACACACCAAAGCAGAGCCAACAGCTACTGTTTTCTGGACCCACTTCAAGGCCAAATGCTATTGTCTGTGGTAAGCACTGGAAATTTAGGTGTATAATTTACACAGATTTAGCACTTTAAACCCAGTGTACTAGGCAAGTGTATATATATATATATATTTTTTTTTTTTCATTGAGACTGAGTCTCGCTCTTTTGCCCTGGGTATATAGAGTGTGTTGGTGTCATTGTAGCTCACAGCAACTTCAAACTCTTGGTCTCAAGCAATCCTCTTGTCCCACCTTCCTGAGTAGCTTGGGACTACAGGCACCCACCACAGTGCCTGGCTAGTTGTTTTTGTTTGTTTGTTTTTCTTTTCATAGAGAGCATGTCTTGCTCTTGCTCAGGCTGATCTCGAACTCCTGAGCTCAAGCAATCCACTTGACTCAGCCTCCCAGAGTAGAATTACAAGTGTGAGCCACCACACCAGGCCTCCTAGGCAAGTTTTGTAAGTGCCTTAGCCCATAGTTTAAGCACTAAATATGTGGCTTATGGTTGATATGTTTATGGAAATTAGGAACAAATCTTTTTAGAAGCATTTATTTTGACATTTTCACAAAACTCCTGGCTTTCTGCATGTATAGGGCAGTCCCTTGAAGCTCAGTAGGACTGGGGCTTTATGTTCAACTTTTTCCAATACTAGGGGAAAATCCGGTGTGCACTGTTAGTCACAAGGGATGAAGTCAGCCACAATGATTATCTGGCAGGAGCAGCTCACAGAAAATGAGGTGATTATATGTAGCGTTGCAGCCTGCACAGTCTTCACTGCTCTGAGTCATGACAAGTCTGTTTTCTTCTTTAATAGCAAGCAGCTCTCTGAAAACCCTTGTATTGTTAGGCTAATTAGACCTCCTCTTCGGATAGAATAGATAACGAATACCTGGGGATGTACACCTAGAATTCATTATTCATCTGCCAAGATCACACATACTCCCCTGCCCTTTACAATTAGTAATAGGTTCATCATTCTGAGAGTAATCGGGCAGCTATATTTATCACCCACTTCCGCAGTCCTTTAGAGCCCAATGACATGTTCCTATCGATTATTAAATGCTACCTAGCTTGTTGACTGTACTACTGAATTGTGGTGTTATTTCTTATTGTGTGACTCTGAATTTTCATATCTGTGTGCCTTGTAGGGCAGCCATAGATAGAGCTTGACTGAATGATTGGAGAATATTGTTATTTGTGTAAGGAAAGCTCCAGGGCCTGTATTGCTCAGTGACTCTGATGTGAGTTCCTTAGATAGGTATGACCCTTAAGTTAATATTTTGCAAATATATGCTATATGAAACACTTCCATTTTGAGGAGAATTTAATGAATCTTTTCTCTAATTACAGGGTAGCCATTAAGTGTCTCTTTTTCCTGTGGGGTTGATTAAGCATATCAATTTTCCATGAAAAATGAGCATTTATTCATCATATCTTCTGTACAGTTTATTTTGTAAATATGAATTGTTTATGTGAATTTCTAACATAGCAACTCCTATACTAGCTTTTTAATATCTTTAAATCTATCTCACCTAGAACATCAATGCCGGCTCTTAATTCAGTGGTCCTCAACTGGGGGAGATTTTGTCATTGAGGGGACATTTGGCAATATCTATGAATATTGTTAGTTTTCATAATGAGGGGCTGCTGGGAGTGCTATTGGAATGTAATAAGAGGAGGTTGGGGTGCTAGTAAGCAAAATGTCAATGGTGCCCAAACTGAGAAATCCCAACTTTAATGTAATGTACTCAGAGGTCTAAAAATGATTTTACTTTTTCTAAAACTTGATGCATATGTTCATCTGGTCAACATGAGAATTGTGAAAACCCCTACTGAAGCAGTTGTGCAGGGACGCCTATTCTCTAGCTACTAAATGATTGGCAGGGAGGTCGAGAGATTGAGATGGTTGGCCAAAATGTCACAGATGTTTAACAGTCAGGAAATACCAAACCTGGAAAGTATTTATTTGTGCCATCATAAACCACTACAGAAAATGACTGTTAACCTCTGAGAAAATTAATAGCTCATACATAGTTTTTTCTAATTAGTTTTTAGTTTGTGACTCAACAAAGGATAAATTTGAGACCACCATCAGGACATGCGGTCTCATTTCATATTTAAGAAAATATTTTCATAAGTCTATCACCATACATTTTCCTGTCAAAAGAATGTTGTTGGA
>CAUYON010209280.1:0-22725 GCA_963573935.1 Arctocebus calabarensis | reverse complement strand
TGGATGGATAGATAGATAGATAGATGGATAGACAGATACATAGACAGATAGATAGATAGATAGATAGATAGATAGATAGATAGATAGATAGATAGATAGATAGATAGATGGATGGATGGATGGATGGATGGATGGATGGATGGATGGATGGATGGATAGATAGATAGACAGATGGATAGATAGATAGATGGACAGACAGACAGACAGATAGATAGATGGATGAGTGGATAGATAGATAGATAGATAGATAGATAGACAAATGGATAGACAGATGGATAGATAGATAGCTAGATAGACAGACAGATGGACAGATGGATGGATAGATAGATAGATAGATAGACAGACAGAGACAGACAGATAGATAGATAGATAGACAGATGGATAGAGAGATGGATAGATAGATAGACAGACAGACGGACAGACAGACAGGCGGATGGATAGATAGATAGACAGATGGATAGAGAGATGGATAGATAGATAGACAGATAGACGGACAGACAGACAGGTGGGTGGATAGATAGATAGATAGACAGACAGACAGACAGATAGATAAATGGATGGACAGATGGACGGAGGGATGGACAGACAGACACACAGACAGGCAGACAGATAGATGATACACATACATATGTAACCTGAATCTTTAAAAATTTTAGCTGTGCTGTAAACTTTGGAAAAAGTATCTGTGTTTACCATGTTGAGTTGTCGATGTGCAGAAATTAATAGCCGTATTGGTTTAGAAACATTAACCTTCATTTTTTCCCATTGGTACAGGGGCAACGCACTGTGTTAAATATGTAAGGTCTTATGTACGTGAGTTTGGTTACAGGAACTAATAAAGTATTCTCTAAGTAGTGAAAAGAAAAAGTCAGGTGGGGCCTTCAGGAGATGATGGGGTTGTGACAGGTCAGTGACCTGATGGAACAGTCCAGAGGGACACCCCTGTCCTTTGTACCAGGTGAGGAGGCGGGTGAGGTCAGCGCTCACCACAGCCCACCAGCTGCCAGCCCGTCTCAGACTCCACCGACTGTGAGTCTCACCAACTGCGGGTGACGAGCCGGCCGGGCTGCGGTGTGTTGTCACAGCTGCCCACAGTGTCTAGGCCTGACACTGTCCATCCCCACAAGCTTTGAGGTGGATGCTATTTCAATGTTTAGGGCCAATCACTGTCAACAACGCTTCCCAGAGTGCCTTCGTGTGTCCAATTAAACAGCATCTGGAGTGCTCCTAACACAGAGCCAGTAAGCCCATGTGCCAAACGGGCTGAAAATGGAAACACAAGTGCATCTCACAGAATCACTTTCTAAATTGTTATTGCTCGGCCGACTTCTGAGGCCTTGTCGGGCAGTGCTCTGGATCAATACCGCACCTGGGAACACTGGGACCAGAGCGCCTTGATCAGACTCCCCAGTTGCGTGTGGGAGGCGGGAGACCTGAGAGTCCCTGTCTCCCCGTGGGGCCTCACCCCTCCGGGCCCTGGGCCCTGGACACTCCATGTTTCTGGGACCCTCAGCTCCATCCGGCCACTTCCTCTCCTCCCACTGACTCTGGACCTTTCTCTTGTTACTTGACTAGTTACTGGAAACAGTCACAGTCCCTGTAATTTCCAAAAGTTCAGCATATGAACTGTGTTTCGGTTGTGAATATTTTGTATTAAAATCTTCCTTGGTGGTTACATTCTATTCTTTCAGTGTAAGAGTTTACTTAGTATCAGATCGTAGTCAATTGGTCTGAAAATTTTCAGTACTGTAAATGATGATGCTGTAACCAGGTTTATGCTAGATATGTTTATTTGCATGTTATTATTATTTTCTAAGACTAGGTTCCCAGCAACAGAAAATTGGGTCATATGGTTTAAATACATTTAGGACTTTTGATATTAAAGAAGAATCACTCAGTTTTTCCTAAAAAAATTATTGATTAATCCTGCCCACAAAATTGTGCTCATCTGATTCTATCACTACCAGCTCTAAGTATTAATCATTTAAGCAAATTTCACAATTTAGTAGATGAGAAGTAATATTTTGCTTTTAAATGTATAAGAATCTGCTTACTTGTGTGGGTTTATCTGTGTGTATTTACCAATATATATGCATGTTTTCATTGTCTGAAGTTCTTGTCATTTGCTCCTTTTTCTAAATAAAATTTTGAGGTTCTTTATTATATTATATAAACTCGCCATACAATAAAAATGCATACTTTACTGTATTATTATTTTAAACATATTTCCCAGTTTTCCTCTGCCTTTTCATTTTGTGTATAGGATTTTTATCATAATACTTGCAACATGTCTGGGCTTGGGCTCTTTCCAACTTTTGTCCATAATTTTTGGCTACTCTTAAGTTTAGCCTAAGATCTCCTTTCCATTTCATTTTACTTTTTCACTGAAACTGTAGGTGAAATAAAGTCATTTTGAATGTATCCAGTTTTGATATTTCCAATAAATATCTCTACATTATAAAGGAGCAGCTCAGAGTAATGCAGAAGTCAGATTCCAATAATAAAGTCAGGCATGCAATTAAGTACACCTAAGCTTACAATCCCAATTTATCATCTCATATGCAAGGTCCCCAAATTATAAAACAAGTCTGATGTGAGAAATGCCTTAAAAGTATTCCCAGTAACAGAAAATACAAAGCCTAAAGAAGCTAAGGCATAGAAAAGGATCTTTTAAGAAAGAATATTATGACCGTTTATTAATATAACATTAAAAGTCGAGGCTATTGTGGAATTGTGTACATTTCAGGCTTTGTTCACAGAGATGACAGGCCCTGGTAGCACCTACTGTTCACCTGCCCTCAGCGATGGTGACAGGTGTCTGAACACTTTCCCGTCGCTGTGTCGGCTCCTCTGTGTTCACAACTGTGGTATCTGTTACGTACCGACACCCGTGCCTCATCCACCCTTTAAAGCAATTTGGGGGCTTTTTCTAGAGTGTTATCAGAGCTGTCATCTCATACCTTTGCCCCCACAGAGGCACAGCCTCCCCCACCGTCACCATCGCACCAGACAGGTCATTGGTTACCACTGATGAATCAATGTAACGTATCACTTTCACTCAGAGTCAGTGGTTGCTTATGGGTCTCTCTCGGTCTTACACATTCTACGGATTTGGACAAGCCCACAGTGACCTGTGTTGCACACAGCAGTTTCTGATTTCTCTAGAATTTCTCTACGATCCACCTGTTCACCCCTCCCTCCCTCAACCCTACAAACCTCGGGTCTTTTTACTGTTTTGCCTTTTCCAGAATGTTACGTAGTTGAATAAAATGATCTGTAACCTTTGCCGACTGGCTTCCTTCACTTAACGATACGCTCTCAGAACCAATCCATGTCCTTGTGTAACTTGGTGACTCGCTACTTTTTTAAGCACTGAGTGTCATTCCAATGCCTGAGCGCACCAGTTTGTTTATCTGTTCATCTGCTAAGGAACATCTTGATGGCTCCCGAGCTTTGGCAGTTATGAACAGACTGCTATAAACACCCATGTGCAGGATTCACGTGGACATGTTTGCCACACGTTGGTGAATGCCGAGAAGTGTAGTCTGTGGATGGCTTGGTAAGACTGTGAGAAACCGGCTGTGAGATGCCGTGTTCCCCCTAGAAGGAATCGGAGCCCCAGTGCTCCACAGACTCGGTCAGTCTCTGCACCAGTGTGCAGGGGCCTCCTCGTGGGCTTAATCTGCGTTCCCCCGATGACGGGGCACGTGTAGTGCCATTTCAGGGCCTATTTACCACCTGTCCTGTGTTCCCTGGAGAGGTGTCTACTCAGGCCTCTGGCCCATTTGTTGTGAGGCCTCTGTTTCTTTCTGTGGAGTTTTAAGAGTTCTTCATAGCCACTCTGGGTTGACAGCCTTCCTCTGATACAGGCGAGCCCTCCCACTCAGCACCCCGCCATCTACCCACCTGGCAGGGGCCTTCACACGACAGAAGTTTCTGATTTCCTTGAAGTCCCTCTCATCAATATTTTGGACTGTACCTTTGGCACCATGTCTAGAAAGTCATGATTACATCCCAGATCATCTGATAGTTTGCTTTTGGTCCTTAGGTCGATGGTTCGTTTTGAATTAAATCTTGCAATGTCTGTGTCTAGATTCTGTGTGTGTTTGTGTGTGGTGTGAGTGTGTGAGTGTGCATTGTGCATGAGTGTGTGTGCTCCTGTGTCCGGTGTGGACGTCCAGCTGCCCTCCCGTGAGCTGAGCAGACGCTGCCTTTGCTCCGCGTCGCAGTCCAGTGGACCCCGCCGGCTGGTTTCTCTCTGGGGTTTTCACCCTGTCCCCTGGACCTACCGTCTCCTGCTTCACTCAGGCCACTGTCCTGGCCACTGTAGAGCACAAAGTGTTTGATGTCTATTCATTTTTATTACGGTGAATGTACTCACGAAACCGTGAGCTCTAAAGCCCTGAAACATCTTTTTACCTAAACGATCCGAGCTGCATCCCTCCTTGTTCTCCCCTGGGTGCTCCTCTCTGAGAAAGCTAACGTACTGGTGCCTGGCGCGTGTGGCCAGGAAGGCCATGTCATCGCCTAATTCCTGCAGGCCAAGCCACCGATCATACCTGGCAGGAGACATGAAGTGACCCAGGACCGTAAATGTCTGTGCACAAGTCGCTACAAAGGCCATGGCATTTGTTTCACTTGATAGGATGATGGATGCAGCAGACGTGGAGAGGCATTTTACTCCTCAGCAGAGCAGGGGGCTGGGAAAGCCAGTGACTCTGAACACGGTGCAGACGGAACGCGGAGGTGTGCCCCAAGCTGTGCGCTCTGCACAGGGCCCCGCGTTTTGAAGGAATTCACAGCCGACGCCTCTCAAACCCAGACTTCCGCACATCATTTACATGAGCTCTGCATTCCACTCAATACCACGTTATCACGGAGCCCTGGATAGCAGTTCAGGTAATGGCATGAGAAATTGATTTTCACCATTCCCTTTTATTAAGGAAAAATAAGAAAAAAGCATGGAAGTAGTTTCTCTTATCAGTAGGCGAGACCAAAAAAAAAACTAATATTCCTTTCCTTTTAGAAAAGATGTATTCACCTGCTACCATTTCTGAACTTCTAAAACATAAAGTGACAAATACAAGACTCATAAAATAGCCAGGTTCTGATGCGTGAGACAGCAGAACTCGATAACAAATACCGAATGGAGCCTCGGCAGCAGAACCACTCAGCCAGAAACTCAGAGCTGCCAAAACACTCCCTGAGAAGGAAGGTGGGACGCGTTCTCCGCGAGGGTCTATCCCACGTCAGGGCCGTGCTGCTGTTCTGCAGAGACGGGGCAGACAGATCTGCTCTTGTGCCTGGATGTGCCAAGATTTCTGCCCACACCACCTCTGACTCTGTCTCATTTCCAGAGTGATTTGTTTCCTTATTTTCAAGGATAACGATATTTTAATGCAAACATTATGAGTGTTAAACAATAATTGGTGTGACTATACCTTACAATTTATTTGCATTGTCTCAAAAATTCAGAAAAAACGTCTGTTGTAAGGGAAGACAAACAGGCCTCTTTCCTATCCTTTCTTCTAATTACTTTTTTGTGTGTGTGTCAAAAACGCCTCCCTCCTTTAGAAGGAATATAAAATGCTAATTTCTATACCAATACACAGCACTCAAAGTTCTTTTCTCTCAAGCACATTTGAAAATCGGCCACCTACCCCTGAGTGACTTGCAGTGACACCTGATGTAAAACTGGCATTCCGCTCCCTGCCCTTGAGGAGACGTGTTTCATCAGGAATTCGTCTTGTGATTTCTGGGCAGACAAAAAAACACGTGATTTCTGTTACTACAACCACCATCTAAGGCTTTCTCCTGGCTCCCAAAGAGTGATCATTTCTTCCTTCTCTTTTACCCCATCTTTCCCCCTTCTACTGAATTACTTATTTCCTGACACATTACTTATTTGCGATCTTTTTTCTGTAAGATCCAAAACACTCAAAAGGCCCTGTGAATATTAGTTAGCTAAGATCTGCTTCACTTTTGTGATAGTGCAGACATTCCAGGTGTAAGGTTAACCTGATCAACGTACCTGCTGGGTACACGATGCTCCTTTATTTCAATTTCCTCTAGACAAGCAGCATTATAGAAATTGTTGGTGGTCAGGTGCCAACGTTTCAAGCTGCGACGTGTCTTGCACAGTTGTAGATGAACACCCCTCCCCCCTCCTGCAGGTGAAGCCGTGTGACGGGTAGGACCTGCCGCAGGCTGTGTGGGATGCCCCCTTTGTCCACCAGCCCAGGGCCGGACCCCCTGCCTTCTCCTCTCATCAACAGTGGTGCAACTCAGCACATGAGCTTCCTTTCAATTTTAATTGTTGCTTGAAGTATTTGAGATAAACTTTAATGACACCAGTTTTGGGAAGCAGGACCCATGATGTTTTCTCAGGTGTGTTTCCAGCCATCTGTCCAGCTGTTCCCTTCTTGCTGCTGACCTCTCCATGGACCGTGTGTGTGGATTCCCCACGGGCTCTCTGGTGACGTAGATTGTACGTCCCTGTGGCTGCTGAGAGCAGCACCTGCCCCTCCAGCCCCCCCCTTTTCAGTGACCTTGGCCTTGTTCAGGGGCTAGTGATATTTCCTGCATCAGTGTGACCAGGCATTTCCAGAGGCCGCTGAACACCCCCACCCTCTCTTTCTACCTATCCTCCATGGACACAAGTGTCAATGGGATATCTAGGTTTTTCCAAGTTTCTTTTCATGAGCCTTTGTTTTATGGGAGAACAGAATTCGCATCCACCTGTTGGGCCCCTTTGGGCTTGTTATGGTCCCGTCCTCGGGTTTCAGGGCAAAGGCTCCGGATATCTGCTACAAAACGTCGTACCAGCTGAAAACATTGCAGGCACCTCTGTAGCAACGGTGGATAGCCAGACTGCCCACATCCACAGCGCACAACTTTCCTCATGAGGCCAGAGTTCAGTGCAACGCACCTGTGCCCAGCCACGCACGGCAAGGAACCCCACAGCCTGGGACAGCCAGAAGAAGCCAGGCCTGAAGAAAGTCTCACTCTGGGACAGCCGAGCCACGGAGGGGCCACTGATCTGAACGTGTGGACCAGAGTGGGACTGCGTTCAGGGCAGTGGAGGGAGCCCACCCTGCAGGCACAGACTGCACAGCTGTGCACAGGGGAGCCGGTTCCGTCCTCACCCAGATGTGAGGCCGTGGGACCCCAGCACCCTCCCCTCGCCCACCCTCTTTGTCCCTGGTGAAAATCCACAGCTTCCTCGACTGCTTGCTGAGGGCTCAGCCGTAACCCGAGCAGCCTGCCCCAGACGGTGTTGCTCTGCACTGTCCTCACACACCTTCCTCAGACACCCCTGGGTCAGCCCAGGAGAGCTGGGGCCCCAGGGACGTGACACGGTTGCAAAGGGACAGAAAGTAAGTCCCTTGGTTCAGGAGTTTCTGTCTTTTCTGGAGAAATAGTCTAAGAAATTGAAATGATAGCAGAAAACCATGGAATCCTGTCATTCAATTTTGTGCTTTTCTAATTACTGGTGTTCAGTCTGAGTCTCACAACATAAGAGTGGGAGGAAGAGAAGGGGCCGGGTTTGTGAAAACTCACGTGTGCAAATAAACTGAGGCCCCAGCCTGATGCTGCACAACTCCGGGCTGAGGCCCCGACGCCTGGAAAGGGCCACGGGGCAGAATGGACGCCGGGCTCTGCCCCAGGCCCTCGGAGCCCAATCCACCTGCCAGGACGGGCACCTGGCTTGGAAAGGGGGGCTGAGCTGGCGGAGCAGGCCCTGCAGGGTGGGCAGGGCCACAGCAGGGAGGTGGAGGGGTCAGAGGGCTTGGGCAGGAGTGGACAGCTGTGCCAAGGTCAAAACCACCCCAGCCCTCTTAGCTGACCACAGACAATGAGCCTGACTATAGGAATCATATGGGCTGCACAGCCTGCCGCCCCACCCTGGGGCCGTCTCCTCCCAGGGCCCCCGGGAAGCAGCCTTTGTCTGGAACATGCTACTTTGATGGCAAAGGTCAAGCCCGACTGACCACTATATCTGCCACAGCTGATGCCACCACGACTCAACGCCATTAGTGAGAACAGGCCACATGCCCAGGCCTGACCACAGGACACCGTCACGCTTCGCCTCGTGGGGATGTTCGGGACATAAGAGGAAGGAGGGTCGGAACCAACAGTCCCACGGGCCAAAGGCGCGCTATCGTGAACACTGAAACACGCTATGTTTGCAGAAAAAAATTCCTGCTGACATTATTGGCAGTTTTGAAAAGACGTTCCCAAAATACGGCTGGTGTTTGGTGCTGTCAGGTGTAGCGACCGTCCCTCCATCAGCTCAGGGGTGTGGAGCTGTGTTCCTCATGATCAAATTTAAGATTTACCAGAAAACAGAGTTTGAATGGGGACTGACTCAGTCCCCACTGCATTTGTAATGAAGGTGGGAAGATCTTAAGTCAGAGTTTAAAAAACAAAAAAACTGGGGAAATGATACAAAAAAGAAAAAAAACTTTGACAAGTGCCTGACACTTTTCTCAGGGTTTTGTTTTCACAGATGCTTTTCTATGTCAAGAGACTCAAAGGCCTGACAAGCACCACACTCACGGTAACCTAGGAAACGTAATCAACAATAGCCTTTTTGGCAATAATTGAAATGAATTTTACATTAAAAAATAAATACTTCTGATCTTCTTGTCTAAGCAATTATACTAATTAGATCGAAAACTGACACTTCTAATTAGCATTTTTGACAAAGTATCTATCTGTAAAGATAGCAGAAGGCAAATACTGATTTGTGAAACTAGAATAAATCGTGTGGACAGCACAATATGTCGACATTATTATCTGACTTCAACTATTTTTGAAGTGAAACAGTCATTTGTAAATAATAAGTGTCAATGAAATATATGTGAACATTTGGAAATGAAAAGTGTCGAGTTGAGATCAAAGCAAACAGAAGGCAAAGAAAAAGAAGAATTAGAAAATGGTTTTATTTCGACTAGAAAGTCTACTGAAGATTGTAAGACAGGTTCAGCCCCTGTCGGTGGTTACCCCAGAGCCAGGAGTCTGTACCTCATCACTCCACAGAAGACTTGAGGATATAAAGTTTGGCGTCTTGCAAAGATAACGGTGACTGTCATCTCAACACGGCAAGCACAGCTGAGGGGGTTTCATGTCACAGAGTCCCAGGGAGATGGGAAATCTAGACATAGGCATCACCTCTGCAGAATTCAGTACAGGCTATAGCAGCGTTCTTTGGGGGGTTACTTTTTCCATTTTATGCTGAAGTTGTATAAAAGTTCTTCAACTAAAAACAAAACTAACCTGTGCTCCCCAAATCCACCTGCTGGAAGTGAAATTGGTGTGTGCAGAGGACACCCGCCCTCCCGTGCTTAGAGCAGCTACGCTATTCACAGCCCCAAGGTGTGGAATCAGCCTCGCTAGGAACAATGAAGAAAAGGTGACGACTGCCTTGTTCCTGCTTGTCCACCAGGGGCTGGTTTCAGGAACCCCTCAGATACCAACTCCGCAGACGCTTGGGTCCCTATCTATAAAATGGTGTTGCATTCATCCTGAACCAATGCAAATTCTCCTCTACACTTTAAATCATGTCTACATTGCTTATAATCCCAAATACAGCACAAAGACCATGTACACAGCTGGGAAACCGTATTGCTTAAGGAACAATGACAGGAAAGCAGTTTGTACATGCTCACTACAGATGCAAACATTCTTTTTTTTTCTTTTAATATTTTGGATCAGTGGTTGATTGAATATACAGATATGGATTCCACAGATATGGAGAGCCGACTGTATACACAATGTAATACTCTTAAAATAATGACATCTTGCCATTGCAGGAACATATGTGAACTTGGGGGATTCCATGGGAAGTGACATAAGCCACCCACAGAGAGACAGGCACCATGTGATCACACACATGTGTGGCGTCTACAGACCTTGCTCTCAGAGGACCAGACAGCAGCGTGGTGGGCACAGGGCTGGAGGATACGGGAAATCGCCCACAGGTGGGAGGTCGTAGGTGGTACGAAGAGTGACCTGCTGTTACACAGTCCAGTAAGGTGAAGATGGTTAATAACATTGCATTTTATTTTCCAAGATAACTGGAAGGAACAAGGTGCTTTCTGTAGTGTTAGCTAAAAAAACAGCTACTAAAGTTATCTAAATGTAATTAAACCACAGGCTGTGCAGGGATGATGGCAGGGATTCAGAGGCCATGGACCTGGGTCCGGAGCGATCATGGGCTCTTGAAACACCTTGCTTGGCTCTTTTTTTAAGGATTCTAGGGGAAAGAGAATGTTTTAAAACTAGAAGGAAGCAAAGCAAAAAATGAGTGATGAAAGGCATTATCATTTGTGAGCTGCTCCTTCTCTGAGCCTCTCATGTCCCAGAAATGAGAGATTTTAGGGGACTGTTTCTCTGTGGTGGTCTTGTTAGGCCCAAGCCCAGCTGAAGTTTTAGCGGAGTTAGCATCGACAGCTGCCTCCAAGCGTGGGATTCACCTATAACAGGAGTCTGGATTTTTCACACCTCGTAGATGCCGTTGTGATCAACAGATTAAAACTATCCCAGAAGGATAGTTCTGCAAAAGAGTTGACTAAAATAGCTGCATTATTTGGATAATTTATATATATAATTATACATGAATATACACACACACAGGTGAGTGTCCAGGGAGTTCTATCAGCTATTCTACAGTCCTCAGCTGTTAGTATCACATCCATCACTAATGGTCACTTTATTTATATATACGTGTTTGCTCTCATCACCTGCAGAGCTCCTGAGCTCCTGGGGGTGGGTCTGCCTCCCCGAAACCATCACCTTCCCAACCCTTGGCAGAAATATTCTAATTAGAGGCCTGAGTATTCCCAGGAGCTGCAGTGAAGTTGGCCTCCTGCAGGAGGAGACGAGCCCTCAGCCCCTTCCTGGAGGCTGCGTGGACAAGCGTGTGAAGTCTGGAACAGACTTGCCGCAGAGGAGGCAACACTGAGACTTTGATATTTAAACTAAGAAATACTTTGGGTAAGTAACATAGAATGATGTAATTCCTCACGCTGTTTTGGACAACGGCATAAGGAATTTAACTTTAACCTCAAGCTTCTAGTATGGTGAACTTTGTAATCAGCATTTTAGGAAGGTTCATCCAAAATCTATGACAACATTGAGCAGAAACAATTGTGAGGAGAGAAGATGAGGAAGCAACCGGGATTATTAGTTCTACTATTTGGAAAAGCCGTGAGACACGTAATACTGTGCGTAGGATCCTTATTTAACAAACTAATGCAGAGAAGAGGGTAATTAAGTTACCTGACTGAAAAACTATTCCATGAATTTTAAAATGTTCTTAAAATGCTCTCGGTAACTAACTGCACAGCACACATGATGAGCTAGATGTCCTCAGTCCACATGCTGCTAAACAATCTGTTTAAAATGTGCTTATTCTAAATGAAAAATAATTGGCTTTTAGTTTTCAGTATTTCTTACTTTAGCTATTCCCCTGTGTACTCAATTCCTTAGTGCACTTTGCTATCTGACTTTCAAAGTGTGTGTGTGTGAACGTTTTTAAATTACTTACACAGAATGGAGAAAATCAGCACAAGCCGTTAAAAATGGTTTTATTTTAACTTGGATTTTCTGTCTTTGCTTTCCCATTTTTTCCCCATTTCTAATGGTGCACCTGCTTTCATTCCTTTAAAGAACCATTTTGCTCTCAGATAATTTTATTATGCAAATTCTGTCTGTAGGAGTCCACTTTCTACGTCCACTCCGTCCGTGGCTCTCTGCGGACTGCCCGTCATGGCCCACGTCTCAGGTCAGCAAGAGCTGGGGCCAGGCCGAGGGTGGTCTGTCCCCGCCCTCCCACCCACATTCCCCCCACCCGTCCATCCATTCATCCCCCCATGTATCATCACTATTCTTTTTATTCCCTTCATTTTTCCAGGATACTGACAGCATCACTATAGAAACAAAAGAGGCAGCTGTCCTCTGGAGAAGAATGCCGGGCCTTACTCCATTCTGAACATCAGTCGGCCTCCTGCCCAGGTGGGGTCTGCCCCCTCCCATCCAGGCCTCAACAGCAATGTGGATTTGACCACAGACACCTGCTCTTCACAGTTCTGGAGGCTGGACGCCCAACATCAAGGCATCCACAGATTTGGGGTCTGGCTCGATGCCTTCATGCTGAGCTCACACGGGGGAGAAAGGGCACTCTGCCTCCTTCTCCTCTGATAAGGTCCAGCCCCAGATGGGCAGCACCCCAGACCCCATTTCAGCCTGTCAGCCACCACCCTCCAGGGGGAGGGCGAGGGGAGGCTTCCAACCTGGGAATGCGGGAGGACACAGCTCAGTGCATAGCAGAATGTGCTTGCAAATCCAGGAGAGTCTGAGACCTGCTTTTCAGCACATTTCCTGTTGAGTTTCTATGAGGTAAGTGTTCAGAGCGCCTGGGTAAACCCCCAGGAGCACACCTGCCGGGTTGGGTGCCAAAATTCTGACCACCGTCCCAGGACTCTGGCAGACCGGGGTCCAAGTGGCTGTCATATTTTGACTCCTTTCTGCCACTGAGGTGATTTCCCGTCATTCTCATCCTCACAAGCCACTGGCACTGTCCACGTTTGCGTCTGAGCCATGGACTCTGCTCTGCTGACCTTGCCACCTGCTTTAAATAACACTAAGCTGCTTTTTGAAACATTAGCATTTTAACAAATTAGAGATCTTGTTTTGTTTTTGTTTGTTTGTTTTTTGGTGAAGTTGTAGCTGTTGTGAAGCTGAAACATGTTTTGGAAAAATGTTTTGCTTACCCATTTTCATCTATACTATTTCACTGAAACATATGGATTATATAAAGACTAATAGTCTGGTTTAAAAATAAGCCTTGACAATGAGATGAACAGAGGACCCTAAAAAGATAAGAAATAAAAATTAGTTTTTCAAACAGAAGTAAAGGAGGGTATTTATGAAGAATACCTGACAGAATCCTTGGATAGGAGGGGCTGGACCTGGGCACTGGCCAGGAGAGCAGGTCATGGACACTCCCCATTAGTTTGCCGGGAAGGAAATGTTCCCTCACGAAACCAGACACGTGAGTGAGTCCAGGACGGGCAGCACTCTCAGATAACCCTGGACAGCAAAGCCCCATGGAGAGAAAGAGGGGGGACACGGGCACCCCACACACCAGTCCTCACCCATACATGAGTAATTCAGAAAAGCAAGAGGAAAAACAAATAAATTAGTATTCTAGAAATTATGAGAGAATCTGTCACATCCTTAACCCAAAACAAACAAAATGTTATACAAACTTTAAAATTAAGAAGAAGCCACAATGAAAATTCAGGCGGGTGGGGTTCCCAAGCTAAAGTTGCCTTCAGGGAAAAGCAGCCAGTCATCGTTATGTGGGCAGAGGGGAAACAGGGAAAATGCAAAAGAAAAAAAAAAGAGAGCCATGAAATCTAATGCTGGAGAGTCATTGTCTGCTTACCTCTGAGGCAGGATGTCCAGGAAATTAGGAGAGTGGAAAGAGAAGAGTCGGTCGCCAAGGGGCAAGATTTGAAACGATTACCCAGAGTGGAAAGACACCTTGGTGAAAGCTGAGTTGAAAACACTGAGGGTGGAGCCCCAGGCGGGGTGGGAGAGCCTTCCCTGACGGGTGCGTGTCACCTGCCCCCGTGTCCCTGATGGGTGCGTGTCACCTGCCCCCGTGTCCCTGACGGGTGCGTGTCACCTGCCCCCGTGTCCCTGACGGGTGCCTGTCACCTGCCCCCGTGTCCCTGATGGGTGCGTGTCACCTGCCCCCGTGTCCCTGACGGGTGCCTGTCACCTGCCCCCCGTGTCCCTGATGGGTGCGTTTCACTTACCCCTCCCCCATCTCTTGCTCTGCTGGGATCCACGCCATGTTCCGTGGACCTGGTATTTCCACCCACTACAGGGGCTGAGCACCTTCTCCTGCTCTTTGCCTCCGTACAGCCTTGTGCCTTCCTGTGACAAGGAGCCTCCCAGGACTGCCTGTGAGCTCCAAGGACTTGTCTGGAAGGTTCACCATCCCCGGAGGGCAGCACCAGGCAGGTGAACGGGGACAGAACCGTCCCATCCCAACGAGAATAAATGATGGCTGTTTTAAGCAATAATGTTTCTGAGAAGATTTGCTGCAGAACATATTCAGGGTAACAGGTAATTGATATACCCAGACTCAATCATTTTGATTTTAAAGAATATTAAATGTGAAGGACTCTAAAATCTTCTTGGAGTGAAGAGATAGCAAAAGGGCTTTTAAAAAATCTTTACACATGAAAAGATTTTCTGTAGGTAGGAATGAATCCCAGGCTGCAAAAGAGATTGACCTTCAAAGATTTGAGAAAAAATGATTTTCTCCTGGGAACTTATATCAAGAAAATCTATAAATTAAGTTCAAAAGACAAAGTCGCATTCAGCCTTGTAAGAACTCAGAATATGAACGCATGTGGTTGCTTTCTGGGAAACAAAACAAATAAAAAAACTTAATCTTACAAGCTGAAAAATAAAACCAATAGAAAGAAAAATATGGCACATAAAAGTTGTCAAAGTAACTTGGGATTCCAACAGACATGAGCAGGAGACGTGTCCAGGGGGGCTGAGAAGGATTTGAACCAAAAAGCATAAAGGTGGCAATGGTCCCCTAAAAATAATGGATTTAAAAATAAAAATGGAATGAAATCCAAGCACAAGAGATAATAAAAAAGAAATAGGATGGCAAGAGGAGTAAGGTCAAAAGGTTTATGTCTGGAGGTGCCATGGAGCTCCGGGAAAAACCCCAAACTAAAAACAAATAAATAAAAAAGGAAAAGGAAATCCCCATTTATAGGTGAAGTGCACCAATGTGAGTCACCATTTTGAGCAGTTTTTGGGCCGTTTGCTCAGAAAGTTCTCTAAGGACAAATCTTCAGTCTTCGCCGCCAGCTGTGCCTGACATCGGGACGCCTGCCCAGGGAGGGCAGTGGTGCCTGGCCGCAGGGGCCCCGGCTCCAGAGCCCAAGTTGCTTCCATGGGTGGAAATCTGGGAACCACTGGACAGGCAGCTGCAGGCGGGAAATGCGAGAAGTGAAGGAAAGGGGGAGTTGACGTCGACGGTACTTGGCATACCGTTGTTTACAAAGGTAAAGGCCGGGGCTATGAGGATGACTGTACACGGTGAGTTGGGTATCATCATCAGTCACGTCCGTTATGATTTTTATGATGATGACAATGACATCGCGGCCACCATTTATCACCCTGCTCACTGGCATTAGCTTCCATTTACCTGTGTGAAATTCAGTAACAATTGTTGTATGATACGGCTTCCCTTAGGAAGCTTAGCCCGTAGCAGGGGGTGCTGTTTTGGGTTTTAAAAGTCATGAGTTTGAAGAACCTGAGAAGCAACTGCTATAAGGTCAGAGGTCAGGGGAGACTTCTGCTGCAGGGGTCAGAACCCCGTGATGCAGGGGGACAAACATGGTCTTGCCTCATTGCCCAGCCTAGATTCCAACTCTTGGGGCAAGTGACCCTCTCACCTCAGTCTCCCAAGTACCGGGGATTAGATGCCTGAGCCACCTCACCTGGCTAGACAGAGTTTTAAAGCAGAAGCAAATCAGATCTATGCAGATAAATAAATTACTCTGATAACAGTTAAATAAAGATAAATATGAAGATACAAATTTATCTTTATGATTTGAATCACTCTCCAAGTCAATGGACTGCAGAAGCAAAATGGTAGACATATTTTGGGAGTTTACAACGTACGTAAATTAAAATACAGAACACTAACACAAAAGAAAGAAGGAAAAAGTTAGCAACATTCTGTTTTAAGGTTCTTACTACATGTATGAAGCTGTAAATCTCTTTTACAAGGAAAGGAATGCTCTGATGAATTAAAGATGTATACTTTATACTATAGGGACCCCATTAAAATTTTTTAAATGATATGAATAATCCATTAACCAATAGAAAATGGGTTCATAAAAATACTCATCAAAAAGTATACTTAGAGCAGGCGTCCTCAAACTTTTTAAACAGGGGGCCAATTCACTGGCCCTCAGACCATTGGAGGGCTGGACTATAGTAAAAAAAAAAACTATGAACAAATTCCTATGCACACTGCACATATTCTTATTTTTGAAGTAAAAAACAAAATGGGAACAAATACAATTCTCAAATCGCCGCATGTGGCCCGTAGGCCATAGTTTGAGGACCCCTGACTTAGAGTTTTGGAGTTGATAAAAAAGTAAGATTTAACTGTATACTATCAATGAGAAAATAATTTTAAGTATGCAGAAATTAGAATGGCAACATATCTTTACAGAAACATAGAAGTAGACTGGAAATGGTATACCATGTGATACCCACAGAAAGAAAGCATAAGGGGCTGTATTAAACTCGGAATCTAAACTACCAGAGAAACAAAAAATCATCAAAGATAAAGAGACACATTATGTTACAATCAAAGGGGTTCATTCGGTCAGTTCTCTAAAAATTGTAAAAATGTGTGTGTGTAGATCTAACAGAGCTTTAAGATACATCAAGCAAAAGCCAATAAAACTGAAAGGCTAACCGATAAATCTGAAATTTTACTCTAAGTCATCAATTCCCCCTCTTAGAAAGCAAAGTAGCAATAGATAGAAAATTAGAAGGGTTTAGAAGATCTGAATGACAATATCTACCAAATTGACCTAACTTATGGAACACTCTACCCCAAGCAGCAGATGGTATGTTATTTTCTTTTTACATTTTTATTTATTTATTTATTTGCAGTTTTTGGCCAGGGCCGGATTTGAACCTGCCACCTCTGGTATATGGGGCTGCGCCCTACTCCTTGAGCCAAGGTGCCACCCCATAAGTAATTTTGTAAAGCCACTATGCAAAAAGCAATGCACTTTCTACAGTCAAGTCGAACAACTGAAATGACAAGTTCAAAGGAAAACAATGCCATTTACAATTACACCCCAAATCTGTAACTTAGAAAATAATTTCACAAAGTGCACGTGAGCATGACGTCCACAGCGAGAATCAACTGAATATGAAGAGAGGGGGATTGTGTTTGTGAACTGCTAGATTCAGTATTGTTAAAAATGCCAGTTCTTCCCAGGTGGATCTCTTAATTCGAAGCAATAGTGATCAAGATCTCAGGAGTGTTTTGGGTAGTGACTGAGAAGCTGATTCTAAAATGTACCTGGAAAGGATCAAGGGAATTAGAATTGTAATCCCAGCACTTTGGGAGGGCGAAGCCAGGAGTATTTCTCAAAGCCAGGAGTTTGAGGCCAGCTTGAGCAAGGTAGTATGACTCCTGTATCTATTAAAAAGAAAAAAAAAGAAAAAAAATTAGCCAGATGCAGGGCACATGCCTGGAATCCCTGCTACCTGGGGGAGGGAGGGAGGAGGATGCCTGTGGCAGCTGGAGTGAGTCATTATGACGCACTGCACCCAAGTTCTGGAGGCAAAGCCAGAGCCTGTCTCAAAAAAAAAAAAAAATAGAACAGTAATACAAATTAATACAAATTTTGAAAACAAGGGCAAAGTTGTAGGACACCCTCTACCTTATTTCAAGAGTCAATATGGAGGCCATAGTCATAAAGAAAATGTGATGTGTGATAGTCTGACCCTGTGATGCTGCCAAAAGCAGAAATAAAAAGAGCAATTGCAAAAATTAATGAGAAATTGGCTACATATTCATCCCTTTACATTCAATTGATTTACAACAAAGATACAAAGGCGATTTAATTAAAAAAGACTATACTTTTCAGCAAACAGTGTGGGATGATCGGACATTCATATGCAAAAAGAAAGAATGAGTTTTAACACATAACTTTCATGATATTAAAAAAGAATCACAGAAGGACCCAAGCCTGAATGCTAACAGAACTTTGAAACTTTGAAAAGAAAGCATAAGAGAATAATTTTGTGACCTTGGAGTTGCCATATGTTTTATGGTACAACTCAAAATCATGCCCTGTATTTAAAGAACGTTACACTGTTGGAGGGGGTGGAGTTGGCAGCTGCCGTGGAACACCAGCTCACCTGCCCAGGGCTGAGTATTCACTGAGTGTGGTCTGCATGCCAGACGTTGTTGTAGGTGTGAAACAGGGTTTCATCTAAGTTAAAAACCTCTGCTTTTTAAAATAGTTAACAAGATGAAACGATAAGATACAAACTAGGAAAGAATATTTGAAAAATGCAGATCTGATTTATTTTCAAGGCATACATACCTGTGTAGCACAGTTCTTCACGAACTTTGTGGTTATTTAGTTTTAAACATTAACCCTTGTTAAGGGGCTTCTCAGACTGCACAGCGCTCCACAGTACGAATCAGCTCTTATATCCACCTTGCTATTCACTCTTGATCGCACCATCCTGGACTGGTTTTTTTATTTGGGGGGAGGTGGTGGGCAGTAAGGGGCAGGGCGGTGGGGCAGGGGCCACGGGGGAGAGCTAACTTATTTATTTAGTCACTGTTGCTGTTCATATTCAAGACACTGCTCTGGTTTTTAAATGGTTCACCGTTTGCTTCTTTACTCTCTACTGCCTCAACCACCTTAATCTTATCAGAAAACCAGTTCCCCGCCGTGCGTGGTCTCTGACAGACGATGTTCAGCACATCTGGGACGTGGCCTTCAACATTCCAGTCTCTAGAGAAGACGCAAATAAATGGGCTATGTCATAACTTAAGTTCAAATTCAAATTCAAGTTATTTAAGTGATAAAAAAGGTAGCTCTAAAGACAAAAAGAAAAAAAAGCATTTTCTTTCCAATATATAAAAATATTATAATTTCTCTGTGAGTATATAGTCCTAAGTTCTGGACACTTTTCTGAATCTCCAGAAAACAGACCTAGCTTTATTTTAGATTTCTAGGTAGAACCTAGAAAAATTAACTAAGGTGACTAAAGTCCCCGTATATTAATTATAAAAGCAGTACTGACAATTTATTAACCGCTAGAGGTATAACTGTAAAATGGCTAGGTGAATAGATATGCATATACGTTAACAAGAGGTAATTTACAATATATAAGAAATAAATTAATCGTACATTAGTGAAAGTTTATGCATTGTCTTTAATATTTTTAGTTTGAGACTTTTTAAATTTGTTTTCCTAAATCGACATTGACTGAGAAATTAATTAGGATCATTTTTTCACAAAACATTCCAGAATCTTAAATTATTATGTGAGAGATTTAACTTCAGACCTTCAAAACCCTTGAGTTTGCACCTGGGTGACCATGAGGTGTCTGGAAATTCTCTGAGCAGAGTTGGAATTTCAGCTGCCTCACACATCTCGTCACAACCATGTCACTGACACCCCAGGCTGTGTCTATACCTTGGCGCTCTGGAAGCTAATAAAATAAAAAATCAGACTATTTTAGAAGGCCTCAGAAAATTCACACAAGATGAAATGGAAAATGGAATCAACCACGGTAATTAAAGAAATGCAAATGAAGCAGACCTGCGGTAAGTGCCTGGACTTGGTCCATTAGCACATGAAATTATCACACACAAGGACGACAAGGTCAGAGAGACACTGAATTACAGGCAAAGTGCTAATTGCCTTCTTAATCAGTGCTGTCCTTTTATAAACGTGTGTCTGATAATATGGGATCTGCACAGACAGGCCTGACGCATGAGTCTCTCTGTGGGAATTTATCTGGAAGAAAAAACACAGAAGTAAGAGTTAGTTTGGGGTTCCCATTTCTACCACCACCAGCCATCTCTCTGTGCTAGCAGTGCCTTTCAGAAGCCCTTGGCTTTCTGTGAAATGAAGTATTAAACTATCCACACCTTCCCTGCCAGGCTTGCTACTGGTCAACAGCAGGTCTGGTCTCTCTGCTGTCACGATAAAGTTCAGGGACAAGTCCAGCCCTGAGGAGGAGGCTGAGGCAGGACACTGGTGGCTGACGTGGAGATCGTGAGGCCTGGTGTGGGCTTACTCAAAGACCTGGTTGTGAGAGCCACATGTGCACCTGTCCATCAGAGTGAAACAGAGCTGTCGTGTGCACAGGAGGGCTGTGGGCGCACCTTCTCCTTGGAGAGGGTGAGGTCAAGTTCCTGGGCATTTCTCCTCCCCGTGAGAGCCGGGCGGAGGGAGTTACTTACTTAGTTTTCAGTGTGATGGGCCGGAGGTGCTGCTGTGGTGGTTTTCATGGACGAAGTTACTTTGTCACTGGAACCCAGACCATCTATCTGGACAGCACAGCTTACTTCTGCTAATTCGTATTGACACACTCTTTCTTTTGATATGCTAATCCTCTTAAACAGATTACAGTCAATTAATTGAGTTTGGTTCACCCTTAAAGTGACTTTGTGAGCTAGCTACAATCGGATTCAGAAGGAGGGGCGTCCTGGCAGGGGTCTCTCTGCTGCGGATCAGAATGCTGCTTTTCACCCTCGAAAGGCGGATGCGGTCTCAGCGTCAGCCTCACCACATACTGTATGTCACAGACACGCGTAACCTCATTGACGTTGTGGGGATAAAACTGAGAAAGAAGATATGACGTGAGTTGTCTTAATGCTAAGAGTTAATGCTCACATCATCTGAGGATGTGCAGAGATAAGAAAGTCCTCCCCATCATGGACCGTGGGGGGAGAGCCCGGGGAGGGGCCCCGAGTCCTCCCAGCCCTGACCTTGGGGAGCACAACCCTGAGTCCTCCCAGCCCTGACTGTGGGGGGTAGGGCTGGGGGGGGGTCTCTGAGTCCTCCCCATCCCTGACTGTGGGGGCAGAGCCCTGGGAGGGACCCCTGACTTCTCTTCTCCCAGTGAGTCTCATGTCAACTTCACTCTCCTTACACAGTAGGACTTTCCCTCCTTCTCTCTCTGGCCTCCTCTCTGCCCGCGCACCCCCTTTCCTCTGCTTACCTCCAGCATCCCAGGGTGTTGGGTCAAGGCCATCTGGCCTCAAGGCTCTGTGCACCCCAGACATCCAGGATCTTAGACCCCTTGGGCACTGGGCAGCCGTGGCACTGCAGCAACTTAGGTCACCTGCCTAGAAGGAGAAGTGTGAGTGACACTTGTGATGACAGATGGCAGGATGCGGGACAGACATCTCACCTCACTAGAGAAACTGTCCCGAATGGGTGAACCTGTGTGAGCCTCAATCATGAAGCCACCTCTGTGGATACTGTGACCTGCACATGGATGTAAGAGCCAGGATTACCACTGTCAACTCAAGGACATGGTCAGAATGCAGCATGCTAATGCCCGGCTTAGCAGAAGGCACCCCAGCCACACGCGCTCTGGCACTGCTGTGACGGAACCAGGAGAACTGGAGAGGCCTCGCCAAAGTGCGGCCTGCAGTCTAGGCATGAATTGTTTTGTCATTGGGACAGTCCAGATGGAGGGTCAGGGTAACAGAGACTGATTCATGAGACCAGCAGTGGAGGTGATGTGAGAATCAGCCCCTTCCGTAGAAGGTGCATGTGCGCGCGCGTGTGTGTGTGTGCGTGCGCGCGTGTGTGCGTGTGCGCGTGTGCGCGTGTGTGCGCGCGTGTGTGTGTGCGTGTGCGCGCAGGAGCTGCGGTCCTGACACTGTGCCTTGGAGGCTATGACGGGGGTGGGGGGGCAGGGGGAACGGGAGGAGGAGGGACAAGAGCCGTGAGAACGCCGTAAGCACTATTGACGGAGACCCCGCTTTCCTGGGCTGGTGACGGTGACTCAGTCTGTGCCTCACACTGGTTTTCTTCCCAAGTTTCTCCCGATTTCACATGCAGCATGGCAGGACACCATCCTCGAGCTTCCCAGACAGGCACTTAATTTGGTGACGGTCCCCTTACCCTGCCGATAATTCATGGCAGGGGCAGGTTCCTCTGAGGAAGACTTGGCTGCAAATAAGAGAGAATGTGAAATATTTGCACTGGGCTGGCCCACGTGGTAAAGGAAGGTGGTCAGCTATGCGGACGGGATGGAGAGGAGATGGCACGCAGCTCAGTGCGGCCCTGGGGACGCTAAATCACCCGTCAGCCTTCCTGGCCCAATCGATAGGCTGGGGAAAAACTCACAGGGAGAGGAATAACCTCGGAGGAGAAAAGCGGGCCCAGCCCTAACCTGCCATGGATTAAACCAGTCGGTGCTAATTCCTTATATTTGATCTCCTTTTGTGGGTTAATTCACAGTCAGACAATCAGGGTGTGAGATCCATGCCTGCAGCAGTGACACACGGAATGGCCGTGGTACTCTGGGGTGAGACACTAGCTGCCACTCCGTCAGCATTCAGCTGCCACTACTGGGAGCGTTTCTCCATCAACAGCTCAAAGCAGACGGCAGCGATATTTCTCCCAGAATGCATTGGCTTAACGAGGATATGAAACGGGTCCTTGGCAGAATTACAGCTGAACAATGTAAATTATGAGGATGTCCCACCTCACTGTTCTTTTGCAAAACCGAACATCTACTGGGCTGGGTGGTGTCCTGTTTGATGGAAACCCTTGAATTTTGGAAAATCATTTTTCAAATAAATTTGACAAAGTCTTAATTAAAGAAATACTCTAGCCTCTAAAATTTTCTCATACTTGACTTCATTCTAAGTGATTGTCAACAGATATCCCAAGGGGTGTTTTTGCTTTTTTTTTTTTTCAGTATGCACCCTGCCCTGAACTGACAGTTGCTAACATTTCTTTAATTTGCTTCAAGGTTTTTTTCAAAAAAAAAAAAAAATTACAGATAAAGTTGAATTTTCTTTTGTTCTTCATCCTCCCATTAAATTCCTCCCTTCCCTTACCTGTGCCACCAGGAATGTGGTGGGGGCTTCCCATCTATTTT
>CAUYON010209272.1:0-11221 GCA_963573935.1 Arctocebus calabarensis | reverse complement strand
CATTTTTCACATTATGTAGAATGCTGACTTTTCTTGTAACAGCCATTCTGTATGGATACTTGAAACAAGCCAGCCCACCTCTGATGTTCGCCATTTTGCAGAAGAAACTTTGTAGTAGGAATAACATTCAAAGAACCTGACATTTGTGTGAGGTGCTGAGCAGGTGCCTTTAGTTATGGTTTCTCACTGAGTAGTAGCCACCTTCAGACTGAAAGCTTCTTGAGGGCAGTGACTGTGTCCAGTACATCAGTGTGTCCTTGGTGCCTTGCCAAGGACTAGGCACACAGTACATTAGGGTGATCAACCATCCCAGTTTCCCTGGGACTGTCTGAGTCCTGAATCTGAGGAAACCCTCAGCTCAATCCTGGGCCAATTGAGAATGCTGGTCACTCTGCAGTATGTTCTCCATGAAAGTTTATAGAATAAGTGTATCAATGAATGCATTGTTAGTGGAGGATGGAGGCCCTTTCTGGACAAGCAAGGCAAGCCCTAGATGGCTAGCTTGAGGGGTTGAGAGGTGTCTTCTGAGTGAGGAGGTAGCCAGAGGGTCTAGAATGGGACTGTCTGCTGCTTGGCAGGGTGTGAGGAAGACATAAGGCCCTGAGTCTGTAAGGCTGTTGCTTTGAAAAAGGTTTAAGACTTCCAAGGCCATGTGTTCTTCCTCAGACGTTTCCAGAGACAAGACATTAGTTGATTTCCATTTTTCCCAGGAAGGCCTGTACTGAGCCCTCAGCTGTTCCTCTGCCTGGGTGGCTGGAGGCCTCGCACTCCTTGACCCACTGTGTTCCACTGTGTCTGTCCACTGCCTTCTGAGTTGTCCCCTCCAGACTGAGACAAGATGGGTAGAGGCATGGGCTGAGAGGTGGATGAGTGAGTCTGCAAGCCAATCCTCAGGCCCCACCCCAGAAGTTGGGTAAGGCCTCAGTTCCCCACCTGATTTACAGAGATACAGCCCTTCCTCCCAGGGTATCTGTAAGATGTCACTTGTGGAAAGCCCTTTGGCATGTCTAATACACAGTAGATTGTATTTGCACAGCAAATGTCATTTGTTGCCCCTGGGGAAAATAAAACTTGCCCTGTACACCTCCCAAGGCTGTTGTGCGGATCAAATGGGACGAGGGTTGTGGGAACATTTACTGAAGTGTGTCATACCCTACAAATGTTTGCAGATGGGGTTCTTAAGAGAGCTGCTTCTGCTGGCTCAGGGGTGGAGGGATCCACGTGGCAATGTGCCCCAGGATCACACAGAAATCCAGCAGTGCTGCCCATGTGAGAAGTAGACCCCTGCGGGTGAGTCCTGGACTCAGATGAGCTCTGCTTTGAAACTGTGGCAAGAGAGAGACAGACAGATGTGGACTGAGTGCAGAGAGGGTTATGTAGCAACAGGACCCGTGAGAAGAAGAAGGAATGTCCTCCGGAGCCTCATCTGTCTGTTGGGCTGGAGGCAGGGCCTTTGTGAAGGCGGGTTGTGCTCAGATCGCCTCTGGGCCCTTCCTCCAGCCCCGAGGCGGATTCACCACGAGGCTGATGCAGCTTCAGCTTCTGGCCCTTCATGCTCCAGGACCCTTTCCAAGGCCTAGCAACGCGTCCACATGCTTGGGGGTTTGTGATATTTGCAAAAAGAGCACATATATATTTTACTATTTTTTCTTTTCTTTTTTTTTTTAAAGATATATGCTCTATAAGCTTCAGTCCTACACCCTGGCTGTGCCTTGCTATGTCAGCTGGTCCTTCGGGCTGTTGTTGCCACACCTGCTGCATGTGTTCGGGGAACTCTGATCCCATAGCAAGGAAGCAGGAGCAGCCAGTTCTGGGCCAGGCGGAGCCCACAGCTCCATTTGCCTTGTAAATCAAAGACTTAGAAAGACCTCTCTGGCCTCAATCTTAGTTATCTGCAAAATGGAAATACTTCCCTGGCAAGGTTGAAATAATGAACCACAGTGAAACTGCCTGGTGCAGCCCTAGGCTTTTTCTGGGAGCTCCGAGAATCCTGGCGGAAGCAGATGGAGATGATGGCTCAGGAGAGTCCACCCTTCCCATTGGGATATAGTCCATTCTGCTGTCCATCAGATTCACCTGCTCTGTGCCATGCCCGGTGCTGAGTGCTGCTGGGGTACAGCTTGCTGTGGTGGAGTAGTGGTGGTCAGGTGAAGAGGGTGAAAGTGGTTATGAACAGTGGAGTCCAGCCCCCCAAGGACAGGGCTGTTGTAACCTGAATGAGGCCTTCTGTGGGGTAGGCGAGGTGGGAGTCTGGCTGGCTGGCTTGGTGGCTGAGCAAAGCCATCTGGGTAGGCTGGACTGACCTTTCCTGCTGCACCCCTGTGCAGAATCTGGGAATGGTAATTGAGCAGCAGCAGTGTTTTACTTGTGTCCTCCCCAACATCAGCACCCCCTTCAGAGAGGGGAGGGAGGAGACAGCTGGGGTGGAGACTGCGAGGAAGGAACTTGGGCTTTGGTGTCAGGCACCATTTCAAATCCCATCCTTACTCTTGTTCTTTTTTTTTTTTTTTTTTTTAGTTTTGATACAGAGTTTCACTGTGTCACCCTCAGTAGAGGGCTGTGGCGACACAGCTCACAGCAACCTCAAAGTCTTGAGCTTAAGTGATTCTCTTGCTTCAGCCTCCCAAGTAGCTGGGAGGTACCAGCCACAGAGCTCAGCTATTTTTGTTGTTGTTGCAGTTGTCATTGTTGTTTAGCAGGCCAGGGCCAGGTTTGAACCTGCTAGCTTTGGTGTATGTGGCTGGTGCCCTAACCACTGAGCTGTGGGCACCGAGCCCTTACTCATATTCTGTCTGCAACCTAGAGACAGTTACATAAACTTTTTGAACCTTGGTTTTCTCATCTTTAAAATGGGGACAATAATACCCTGTCCTCATTCCCGTGGGATTGTGGTAAGGCTGCAGCGAAGTAATGTCAGGCTTAACACAGTGCCTGGTAGTTGTCACTCAGTAAACGTTCACTGCCCCTCTCTCCTGCTCCCTGACCCTCATCAATTTCTGTCTTGGACCTTACCCATTTGTACCCCCACTTTGGTGTGGGCTTTCTGGGGCAGGGGCTGAGTTTTGTTTGCTTATTATATTTCCCACTCCTGGCACAGTGCCTTTGAGACACCTTGAATTGGCTGGCAAGAAGCTTCACTGGTGCAAAGAAAGGAGGATTGAGTTTTCACTGGAAACTCGCTAACAGCACACCTACTGTGTGTTCCTCCGGAGGACTGCTGCAGGGTATCTGCCCTGCAGAGCTCAAAAGGGGAATCATAAGTGCTGCTCAGCTCCTCTAGATAAGTGACTTTACTCTTCTTTTTCTTTTTTGAGACAGAGTTTCACTATGTCGCCTTTGGTAGAGTAGCCGTGGCATCATAGCTCACTACAACCTCAAACTCTTGGGCTCAAGCGATTCTCTTGCCTCAGTCTCCCGAGTAGCTGGAACTACAGGCACCCACCACAATGGCTGGCTATTTTCTGTTGCAGATGTCATTGTTGTTTAGTAGGCCCGGGCTAGGCTTGAACCCGCCACCCTCGGTGTATGTGGCTGGTGTCCTACTCACTGAGCTATGGGCGCTGAGCCATGACTTTACTCTTTTTTTTTTCAGTGCTCTCAGCACCTACTGTGTTCCAATTATTATTTGGTGAGCATCTAAGATCTGCCTCTCCCCCTGGAATGCAAGCGCCATAGGAGCTGTGTGGCCAGGTACCAGAGCCTGACACCAGAGGCACGCAGACGTTTTTGTTGAATGAACTTTTCTTTTCCTTTTCTGAAATCAGGCCTTGTTCACCTTCCAGCCCAGCCACTTTTTAGTTGGGGCAACCCGCCCCCCTCCTTTTCCAGCTTTAGATGCTTTATCTTTAGAATGGGAAACATAGCCATACTTGATAAATCAAGGGCTCAGCTGGGTCTGGAACAAGGTGATGATGCCAGCTGCTATTTTTCAAATGATCTCCAAGGGTCCTTCAGTTCTGACCTTTCGGGATTTCTCTCTGCTTCTGACTGGGAGGAGACTGGGAGAACATTCCATTCCTAGCAGACCCTCTCTTCTGGCCTCACAATGGATTTAGAGCTCTGTGCAAACTGTTTATGTTTCCCCAGCAGAGTTTATTACCCAGCTAGGCCTTCTGCAATTAATTACAAGCAAAGCAAATAACTTGTCCCTGGGAGGCTGAGCTTGGCATAAACATTTACGTACAGCTAGGGGCTGGGCTCTTTCCTGTAGCCTTTGGAACAGAGACAGAGTAGAGGTTTAGGGTGGTGTGGGGTGGGATGGTTTTCCTGGACTCCTCCTTAGTCCTTAAGGTGTGGGGCTCATGCCTTCTCTTTCAGTCTTCGAAATTACCCAACAAGTAGAGTCCCTCTTTGCACCTGAGTAAACTGAGGCTCAGCTGAGTTGAGCAATTTGCCCAAGGGCAGGCACACTGCCTGTAGGAATGGCAGGATCTGAAGATTCTCATGCCAGCAATGTAGGTGAATGGACTAGAAAAGAGAGGCTAGGAAAAAGAACAAAAGAAAAGAAAAGAGAGGCTAGGAGTTGGGAATGAGTGAGGGCTTGTTTGTTCATTCACTCATTTACTCATCCAACACGTATCTGTTAAGCCTCTTGTGAAGGGAGCCAGAGTAGGCAGCAGGGACTATTAGTGACTGTTCCGGCCTACCCAGAGTGCCAAAAACTCACCCAGGATGGTCCCATTAACAGGCTAATGTGTAACAGAAAGCAGTTTCATAAAAGGCCAGAAAGGTGGTGGCCTATACGCGTCTCTGGTGGTCATAGGCACATCATCTTACCCAGGAAATGCTTGAATGGAAATAGTCTTCACTAGGAAGGGCTCTAGAAGGGCGTCCCACTCCTCCCACGATCAGGAATTTTTACATCCTTGAGCCCCGCTTTTAGTCAAAGACAGCTCAGAGAAGGCTTGGCTCAAAGTTACACAGCAGAAAGAGATGGTGGAGATTCCTGGTAAAGTGCTCTTTCTGGTGCATTTATGTTTGAGAGGTGCAGTGACTAAGTGGCACAGGAAACCTTCACTGGCTGTCTCTCTTCAGACAAGAACCCTGTCTGTTCTTGTCTTTTCTTTCTTTTGTTTTTTTTGAGACAGAG
Organism: Arctocebus calabarensis; assembly: GCA_963573935.1. Lineage (NCBI taxonomy): Eukaryota > Metazoa > Chordata > Mammalia > Primates > Lorisidae > Arctocebus > Arctocebus calabarensis. Next base: position 6,132 of record CAUYON010209272.1, on the reverse strand, counting down.
TTTCACTTTGTTGCCCTCGGTAGACTTGGTAGAGTGCTATTATGGCTTCACAGCTCACAGCAACCTCCAGCTTTTAGGCTTAGGCGATTCTCTTGCCTCAGCCTCCCGAGTAGCTGGGACTACAGGCACTGTTCTTTTCTTTTTCTTTCTTTCTTTTTTTTTTTTTCTTGAGACAGAATCTGGGTAGAGTGCCTTGGCATCATAGCTCACAGCAACCTCCAACTCTTGGGCTCAAGCGATCCTCTTTCCTCAGTTTTTCTGTTTTTTTTTTTTTTTCCCCTTAGAGATTGGGTTTTGCTTTTCTCTCAGGCTGGTCTTGAACTCATGAGCTCAAGCAATCCACCCGCCGTGGCCTCCCAGAGTGCTAGGATTACAGGCATGAGCCCGGCCCCTGTCTGTTCTCATGGTCCTTCTAGCCCAGCAATTCCTGTTCTGCTCTGTGCAGATCTCTGGAGCCATCTGCTGGGGGGCCATCTTCCCGCTTTGCAGGGAAGAAAACTGAGACCCAGGGAGGAAAGGAGCTGGATGTGCTTCTGTCTGGAGCCGTGTTGGGCATGGTGTGCGTGGCCCCTAGCCCTGGATCCTGGAGTCCTGTGGCTGGGCAGGAGCTATCCAGAAGGTGGTAGTGTAGCTCCTGGCCTCTATAGCTTCAGGCAGTAATTGAGTCTGGGATTGGGCCAGCATCCAGCCCAGAGCCCAGCACTTGGTAAGTGATGCTCAGGAAGGGTGTGACACTTGCGATGAGTGAATATCTGGTGGGAGATGAGGATACAAGGATATAGGAAAGTCTCTCTAGTCTGGGAGCTGCGGGCTTCCGTCCAAGTCACCATCTCTACTGTGAATGAACCTCAGTGTTGTCTTTTGGGGAGTGGGGACAGAGCAATCATACTCACCGACAGGGTTATGGTGAGGATTAACAGGCAGCACCTGACTGTTCACAATAGTCAGGAAGTGGGAACAAGTGGTCTAAATGTCCATCAGCAGATGCATGGCTAAACAAATGGTGGTCTATCCATGCCATAGAATATTATTCAGGAATTAAATACAGATCCATGCTATACAGTAGATGCACCATGAAAACTTTAAGTGAAAGAACCCAGACCCAGAAAAGGTCACATATTGTATGTGAGTCTATTTATGTGAAATATCCAGAATAGATAAACCCGTAGAGACAGAAAGCAGACACTGGTGTTTGCCAGGGTTTGAGGAGAAAGAAGAATTGGGGGAGGGACTAGGACTTCACTTTGGAATGATGGAAGACATTGGAACTAAATATATGTTGGATTCACACAACAGTGTGAATGTACTAGATGCCACTGAATTGTTCATATTTTAAATGGCAGATTTGGGCGGCGCCTGTGGCTCGGTGAGGAGAGTCCTGGCCCCATATACTGTGGGTGGTGGGTTCAAACCCAGCCCCAGCCAAACTGCAACAAAAAAAATAGCCGGGCATTGTGGTGGGTGCCTATAGTCCCAGCTACTCAGGAGACTGAGGCAAGAGAATCACCTAAGCCCAAGAGCTGGAGGTTGCTGTGAGCTGTGATGCCACAGCACTCTACTGAGGGTGACAAAGTGAAACTCTGTCTCTAAAAAAAAAAAAAAGGCAAATTTTCTGTTTTATGAATTTCACCTCAATAAAATGAATAACCATAATAAAAAAGGCAGCATCTGTAAGGAGAGGAAGGCCTTGAGGCGAGACATGGGTGCTGGGAGGAGGCTGCTGAAGGTGGGTGGCAGGGAGAGGGGGCCGAAGCAGGTAACGGTGCAAGGTGGGAGGCAGTCTGGCAGAGTGATTAAGGCCAAGGTTCTAAAACCAGACAGCCAGGCTTCAAAGCTGCGTGGCCTTGGGTAGGTTGTTTAACCTCTCTTTTTTTCAGTTTCCCTGTCTATAAAATAGAAGTAATAAAGTTTATTATCATGGGAATCTTAATCTTTTATTATGGGAATCTTAATGTTTTCGTGAGGATTAAATGAGTTAATATTGGTAAAGTGCTTGGCACAAAGTAAGTACACACTAGCTACTGTTGTTACCACTCATTCACATTTTTATTTATTTGTTCATTTACTGAGCGCCCACGCTGAGCCGGGCCGCAGCTGGATTGTGGGAGGGGACACATTTGTGCCTGATCTCAGGCACTCCCTCATGTCCTGGTAAAGGAGTCAAGTCAGCTCCCTCCCTACCACGCCTGCAGCCTCCGCTGCTAATGAAAATTGTTCATCACCACTGGCTTCTCCGAAGCTGCCTGAGCTGGTATAGCCTCCCCTGAGACCAGCAGAGCTCCTGTGCACTATTTGGAAATGCAACACCATAGCCACTGGGCCCGAGTTGGGCCTGGAGCCTTTGCTGTACTTGTGAGTATTAGCAGGGTCAGACCAGAGACCAGGGACCCGGGGTCACTGAACACACTTGAGCACTGAGGTCCAGGGAGGTGCTGGGCCACACCTGAGGGTGTAAAAGTAACAGCCACGCCTGGTTGGGGTAGGGGCTTTGGTGGCCTCAGCCTGGACCTGTCCTTGGCATGGATAGGAGTTCATAAGCCTACGTTTGGGATGGGCTTAAGGTGTCGTGAGAATTATATATAAAAAGTAAACTGTTTGGACTGACATTCTGGGCAGCAGGGTGAGTGTTGGGGGATTCTTGTCCATCCCTCCGTTAGCCATTCAGGCTCAGATGTGGCCTTAGCTGTCTTGGGCAAAAGCAATTTGATTCTAACTGCTACCTTTGCTGCTCTGTCATCCTGTCCACAGCGGCGCTGCCTCCACTGCTATCCTTAGTTGTCACCCTTGAACCCCCCCCCAACATAGTACCTGTGACAACTGGCGCACATACATTACCACCTGGCTACAAGTTCCCTCCCAGCAAAGTCTTTCTTGGGTCTTGTACCACAATCCCCAGAACTGCCTGAGTCTCTGCCACCTGCGTCCGTTCTTCCTTCCAACTCATACTGCATCCATTCCTGGGGCTCTAATTACTGGCTTCCCTTCCAGAGATTGTCCCTGGGGTAGAAGGGGAATCAGAAAAATCTAGGAAGGGGGTTGCTCTCTTTCTTCTTTTAAAAACAACCATATCTGGCTCAGCGTTTATAGCTCAGCAGCTAGGGCGCCAGCCACATACACTGGAGCTGGTGGGTTAGAATCCAGCCTAGGCCCGCCAAACAACAATGACAACTACCACCAAAAAATAGCCAGGCAGGGCTGCAGTGGGTAGGGCACGAGCCCCATATACTGAGGGTGGCAGGTTCAAACCTGGCCCCTGCCAAACTGTAACAAAAAAAATAGCCGGGCATTGTGGCGGGCACCTGTAGTCCCAGCTACTCCGGAGGCTGAGGCAGCAGAATCACTTAAGCCCAGGAGTTGGAGGTTGCTATGAGCTGTGTGACACCACAGCACTCTACTGAGGGCAGTAGAGTGAGACTATGTCTCTACAAAAAAAAGAAAGAAAAAAAAGCCAGGCACTTCGGAGGGCACCTGTAGTTCCAGCTACTTGGGAGGCTGAGGCAAGAAAATTGTTTAAGCCCAAGAGTTGGAGGTTGCTGTGAGCTGTGATGCCACAGCACTCTGCCCAGGGCGACAGCTTGAGACTCCGTCTCAAAAGCAAAGCAAAGCAAACAAACAAACAAACAAACAAAAACACAAAGAAACTCCCAGCCACATCTGAGTGAAGACACAGCAGTTGAACCTTCCAGAACTCTGCTAGGTGAAATAGCAGCGGAAGCGGAAAGGGGCTGGAGAGGCAGGTGGGGTCTGGGGCAGGCACACAAGCTCTCTGCATTCTCAGTTCCCAGATAGACTCCTATTCCTGCCCCCTGCCCCGCCTTCCTCTGCACTCACACGCACACAGCCAGGCCTGAGAGCTTGGGCCACTGTGATCAGGGAGGGCTCCTTTGGGTAGGAGGCTCATTTATTCAGTCACCCACTGGCCTTTGCTAATGTTTCCTCAGTGTCAGCATTTAGAAAGTATTTGAAACAATTTTTGGTGTTGGCTTTCTTGCTATGTGTGTTCATGTATTTGTATATTCACACACGATTGTGATTAAACTGTATTTAAAGTTTTGAATACTGCTTTTTTTCCTCCATCGTTTCCCATGCTTTTAACTCAGCATCTGTATTTGTCAATGACTCACATGGATTCTCCACAGTTTATTTAACATCCCCTTATTGGGCATTTACATTATTTCCAGGTTTTTGCTGTTGTAAATGGTGTTGACATGATTTGCTTTGAAGCTCTCTGATCGCTTCCTGAAGGCAGAACCCCGGAAGCTGCCAAGGCCCCAGGCGTGGCTCGGCCCCTTCCCATCGCTCTGCTTCCTTCCCGCTCAGCTGTCCTCTTTTCTCGCCTGTGGGGGGGGAGGGGGTTTCCTCCAGGTAAATCATAGTGTGGGGTGTTCCATTTATCTTTTTTTTTTTTTTTCCAGAGACACAGTCTCATTTTGTCACCCTGAGTAGAGTACTGTGGTGTCACGGCTCACAGCAATCTCCAGCTCTTGGGCTTAGACGAGTCTCCTGCCTCAGCCTCCCGAGTAGCTGGGACTACAGGCGCCCGCTGCAACGCCCAGCTACGTTCCATTTATCTTTTGCTCCATAAAAAATCACCCTAAAACTTAGTAGCTCAAAACAACATCCTTTTTATTATTGATCGTGGTTTCTGTGGGTCAGGAATTTGGGAAGAGCTTAGCGGGGCAGTTCTGGCACAGGGTCTGTCATGTGGCTGCAGGTGGCACAGGGAGCTGGAGCAGCTGGATCATTACGTGTTGCAGTTGTACCAAACCCACAGGAGTTGTGTACTGGCATTATCTCTGGAATCCGTCCACTTCTCTCTCATTGCTACCTCCCTCCCTGATCTGTCACCTCATTTCTTACCTAAATAACTCATGTCAGCCAAAGCACACAGTACTTCCTGGGGCAAGATATTGCTCCAAGTTCTTTACGTTCATGAAGTTGCCCTTTTAATCCTCACAACTCAAGGAGGTAGGTGCTGTTGTGATCTCCATTTTACAGAAGAGAAAACTGAAGGCCTTGGAGTTTCCTCAGCTAATAAATGGCAGATTTGGGATTTGGACTCAGAGTAGTCTAGTTGAACCTACCCCTAACTGTCTCCCTGCTTCCACCCCAGCCTCCCGCCCTAAATGCTCCACCCAGCAGTCAAAGTGGATTTTCTTTTTTTTGGCTGGGGCTGAGTTTGAACCTGCCACCTCCGGCACATGGGGCTGGCACTCTACTCCTTTGAGCCAAAGGCGCCGCCCAATTTTCTTTTTTAAAAAATAATAAAGATGGTGTCTTGCTGTGTCACCCAAGTTGGTCTTGAACTCCCTCCTCAGCCTCCAAAATTACTGGGATTATAGGTGCCAGCCACTGTGCCTGGCCCAAAGCGAGGATATCGGTGCATGACTGCATTGTTTTGGTTCCCCGCTGAAACCCACCAACATCGTATTGTGGTGTCAGAGTAAAATCCACACCTCTGACCAGGCCTCCTCGTGACCAGATCTGGTCATGCTGCCCCTGCTGGCCTCACCTGCCCAGTTCCTGCAGCACCTTCAGTGACTGTGCCTGTTCCAGGGCTTTCCGACAGCAGGCTTGAATTTGTTTTGTCTAAATGCAGCACCCTCAGCCCTTGCCCCTTTCAGAGTTTTTACTGCTGCTGCTTCAGCTCCCAGTGCAGACATCACTTCCTCAGGGAAGCCTTCCCTGACTCCTCAGGCTGGCCCGTTCCCCACCCTGGGCCCTTGGAGCATTGGACTTCATAGCTCTTACTGTCAGAGGCCCCCAGAACTTTTATTTGATGTCTGTGTCTTGCAGGGCTGCTGTGATGCCTACCGGCAGGGACACTCTGTGGCCTGTGCATTGTGTCTGTGCCATACCCACAGGTGTTGCATGACCGGAGACGTGAGGGGCTATAGCATTGCATCAGGTGTAGATCCGCAATGCAATGTTAAGGGCACAAGAAGCAGGCTACATACTCTGTTGTGGCATGTAGCAAATTAACTTTATTTTTGACTACCTTATATACTTTTGTAGTCATGTGCACACTTAAATCTGTGATTTACAATATTCATTATTTAACTTTAAACTTAAGTGGCAGATATCCTGTCCCAGAAAACAGCACAATACTCTTCTACTTTTAGGTCTTAAAAA
>CAUYON010209262.1:0-10878 GCA_963573935.1 Arctocebus calabarensis | reverse complement strand
ATGATTTTTTTCCATAGAGGGCAATATGATTGTTGTTTTCTGTTCATAAGCTTTTTAAAAATTAATTTTCCGTAAAGAAAAATCAATAGATTTTTCTACTAAAAATAGAAAAATTTGCCAGGCATGGTGGCATAAGACTGTAGCCCCAGCTACTCTGGAGGCTGAGGCAAGAAGATTGCTTGAGCCTAGGAGTTTCAAGTTGTTGTGAGCTATGAAGCCACAGTACTTTACCCAGGGTGACAGAATAAATAAATATTAAAATAAATTCATTCATTCATTTTAGAGCAAGAAATTCATTTTAAAGTAGTTTAAAAATTTAAGTATGGTAACTATGATTCTAGTAGTGAAGGAATAAACTACTTGGTAGTTTCTCAAATGGACTCAAGAGAATGTTTTAAAAAATCAACTGTATTTCAAGATTTTTTCCAATTGTCTAATTCTGTTCAAGTAATTCAGTTTACTTTAACTTCTTCAGAACAGTTACCTGAGGTTAAAAGGATAAACTGTCCCATGAGATAAATTTTCTGAGAAATAAATACCCCTTTGAGGGGTTCTATCCAGAATATTAATGAAGTCATCCCTGTCTTTATAGAGTATTTTAAAAAATTAAGAATAAACTATATGATACCAAATCACCTGGTTGAAAGCAGAAAAAAATACAATTAATTACTGAAAAAACATGAGTTTACCATAGTGCCAGCAAATATTAAACTCAAATATTATCTAAACACATTACTCTTAAAGCACGTGTGAGCCCATGGCTCCGTGAGGAGAAAGCATTATCACTCTAGTCCAACATTTAAGGCCCCCCAAGTCCCAACTGCCTATCAAGCGACATTAGATTTCAGGTATCATATGAACTATGTGGTTCCCAGAGTATATTTTCCCACCTTTGTGCTTCTCCTCACATAGTTGCCTTTACTTAGATCACATGCTTTCCCAGGTTCTCAGTTTAGCAGTAGAAATCTTACTGCATTTTAAATCTTCCTCCTTCAGACTCTAGACTCGCTTTGTCACCAGGTTCTGTGCATTTTATCTCCAAACTCTCTCAAGTCTATCACTCCCATCCATTTTCCAACGTCAGTTTCCAAGTGCAACCCTGTACACCAGTTGTACGGCACCTGATGAGCAACGGAGGCTCAGAGAAAGCAGGCGTAAGACACTCACTTCTACTGTGCACCTGACCACGGTGCAGGGAGGGAAAGCTTCAATCTGCAGATTTGGTTTGGCCCCACTAACAAGAACAGCCCTATTCTGTAATGAATATGTTCTCCTTATGTGATACCATTAAGTACAAATGTACTTATCACCCCTGCTCTGATCCCACACTCACCAAGCACTTCCTAATCTTTTGGCTTCTCATGTAGCTTAGACTACAAGCAAGAGCACAGGCAACTCTCTTCACGGCAAAGATTTATCATGGAAATGAGTTAACTGCTTTCTGGCTTTCATCAGTACCATGAATTCAGGTGATAATCTGAGTCCTTCTAAATCTGTCATCAGAAAACTATTTTTGAGCCTATAAACCTATCATGCCTTATGGTAAATGAATGAGGATGCTGCCCTCTTGCATCTTCTTCAGGACAGCAAATAGAACTAAAAAAAAAAAAAAAATCTACAAAGTCCCCACTCCTAATCATAGTGTTCAAGATTCTTTTTAACCTGGCTTCTGTTTACATTGCCAGGTTCATAGCTCATAATACAGAGACAGCACAGGGTCAGGACTGAGGCCTCTCTCCTGGAATAATGCGGCCTTATTACTGACAGTAAAGCTGAAGCACCTTCCTAATCATAAGGAAAGGGCTAAATCACTTTTCTCATATTTTTCAGGACTAAGATTTCTGAGGTAAGCTGGTAAGACACCTGGCCACACAGAAACTGAACCTATCCACCTCGTTAGAAGAGACCCCCATATTGACTTGACCCTGACATTTTCCTTATTATAATCTCATTTTAATGCTAAAAATCATGCCTGGAGTGGAGATTTAAGACACGAATGAGACGTACCATGCACCAAGAATGTAACAGAACTGCACAGGTACAAAGAAACCTCCACCTCCACATATGCCTGTGGCACCCTTCCCCATCTAAAGCCTCTTTTCTTTTTGAGATAGAGTCTCAAGCTGTCACTCCGGGTAGAGTGCCATGGCATCACAGCTCACAGCAATGTCAAACTCTTGGGCTCGAGTGATTCTCTTGCCTCAACCTCCCAAGTAGCTGGGACTACATGCACCTGCCACAACGCCCAGGTATTTTTTGGTTGCAGTTGTCGTTGTTTGAGCTAGCCCGGGCTGGGTTTGAACCTGCCAGCCTTGGTGTATGTGGCCGGCACCCTACCCACTGAGCTATGAGCACTACCCCATCTAAAGCCTCTTTAAAGAAACTCTCCCTGAACCCCCTTTAGGAGCCAGCCCAAGGGCCTTTTCCTCTGTGCTGTCTCCCTGGTGCTCCAGCATAAGCCCCAATAAAGCCTTGCCTATGACGCCTATTTGGGTGTCTTGTTAATTTCTATTATGGGGCCTAGGCTGGTAACAGTGCCTCTCACCCACAAATAATGCATCTTCTACGGCCAAAAATCATAAATTAGTATGAAAAAAAATCCAACTTAAAATGGCATATAGGTGTGAGTGATCAGGAAACATAAATGCCCAAGATGCACAAGTATTGGACCCTTAACAGTTACCACCAAACCCTCACCAACCTTCCACAGGTGAAGAACTTGAGTGTGAAAAACCCACGTGCCCCACACAAGTTCACACCGTGGGGCCAGGATGCAAACCTGCATTTGCCTAACTTTAAAATCTATATTCTCGCTGCATCCCACACGCCTGCTGCAGTCAGCCCTAAGAATCCATGGCTCCACGTCTGCAGATTCAACCAATGCAGCTCAAATTGGTTGGAAAAGAAATTATAACTACACTGAACACGTACAGACTTTTTTCTTGTTATTATTCCCTATAACAACTATAGAAGGTGCCCAAAAAAAGTATATATTCATTTTAAGAACGGAAAAAACTATACTAAAATTATAATACTCAACATATACTGATAACAAAAGGTGAACAAAGTCACATTAAGCACCTTTGTGTGTGTGTGTAGACAGAATCTCACTTTTTCGCCCTCAGTAGAGTGCCGTGGTGTTACACAGCTCACAGCCACCTCCAACTCCTGGGCTTAGGCGATTTTCTTACCTCAGTCTCCCAAGTAGCTGGGACTACAGGCGCCCACCACAATGCCCGGCTATTTTGTTGTTTTGCAGTTCAGCCTGGGCCGGGTTTGAACCCGCCACCCTCAGTATATGGGGCCAGCGCCCTACTCGCTGAGCCACAGGTCCCGCCCCATTGAGGACCTTTTGTAACTGCAGAAGTCAAACATGACTTGAGTATTACAAATTTAATAGTTTTTTCCTTCTTAAAAAATGTGTATATTTTTGGCACCCTCTGATTTACATTTACATTTTATTAAGTATTGTTAAGTAACCTAAATATGATTTAAAGTATAGTGGAGGAGGTATGAACACTACGCCACTTTTACATAAGGGACATGAACATCCACAAATATAAAAATCTGAGGTGGAACCTAGAACCAATTTCTGAAGATACCAGGGACAACTGTCCATGCTAACCTATGTCCGTGATTTTCAAATTTTGAAGCTGAACCTTAAACAACACAGTTTCAGACTGTATGAGTCTACTTGTACATGGATCTTCTTTTGCTTCTGGCACCTAAGGCGGCAATAACAACTTCTCCTCTTCCCCAGCTTACTGACTGTGAAGACAAGGAGAATGAAGCTTTATCTGACCCACTTCCACTTAATTAACAGTAAATATGTCTTTTCTTCCTTCCTTACACTTTGGTTAATAACATTTTCTCTTTTCTAGTTTACTTTAAGAATACGGAATGTAATATATATAACACACAAAATATATGTTAATCAAGTTTGGGGAGAGTTAAAAGTTATACACAGATTTTATTGCAGAGGGCCCCTGGCACTACATTGCTCAAGAGTCAACTGGATACTTTTCATGACACAGCATATACCGTATATGTGTAGTGGAAGGCAGAATGCATTTCTTATTTTTTGAGACAGAGTCTCACTATGTCAGAGACTCTACCCTTGGTAGAGTGCTGTTGTATCACAGCTCAGAGCAATCTCAAACTCTTGGGCTTAAGTGATTATCTTGCCTCAGCCTCCCAAGTAGCTGGGACTACAGGCACCTGCCATAAGGCCCAGGTCATTTTTGGTTGTAGTTGTCATTGTTGTTTGGCAGGCCAAGGCTGGATTTGAACCCGCCAGCTCCATTGCATGTGGCTGGTGCTCTAGCTGTTGAGATACAGGCACCATGCCCAGAAAACATTTCTTAATAGGAATAATAGTCAAAACTTAGATAACCTAAAACCATATTTGAACACTAGGGATCTTAAACATAATGTAGTAAGTTGAACCTAGTAGTAATCAAGATGTAGAAGATACTGGGCTGGGCATCGAGGCTCACACCTGAAATCCTAGCACTCTGGGAGGCCAAGGTGGGGGGGACTGCCTGAGTTCATAGGTTCAAGACCACCCTGAACCAGAGTGAGACCCCCATCTCTAAAAATAGCCAGGCAGTGTGGTAGGTGCCTGTAGTCCCAGGTGCTCGGGAGGCTGAGGCAAAAGAATCACTTGAGCCCAAGAGTTGGAAATTTCTGTAAGCTATGATGCCATGACACTCTATTGAGGGCGACAAAGTGAGACTCTGCCCACCCTACCCCCCCCCCAAAATGCAGAAGATATTACTAGTGCAGGAACCCTCTACTATACAGGTAATGCAGAGGACACATGAACATTTTTTGTGGTACTCTTGTAAAAAATGCATAACCCCAATCTAACTATGGAAAACATCAAATCTGAATTGAGACAATCTATAAAATAACTGACTAGTATTCTTCAGAAGGGTCAATAAATAAGAAACTATCATAGACTGTAGGAAATATGACAATCAAATGCAAAAAAAGAGGACACTGGGGGAAACTGTAAAATTTGAGACAAATTTTTGGTTAATAATATTGAACTAATTTATTCAATTACATAATTCTGAATCTGGTAATTTTACAATGGTCTTGTAAGATGTTAACTTAAGGGGAAGTTGGATGAAGTATGGAGATTCTTGGTACTATTTTTGCAAATTTTTTGTAAACTGAGACATTTTTCAAAGTGAATTTTTAAAAAAGTCATAATCGTTGCATAAGAGGAGGGAGAGGGTGGAAAAGAAGAAAGAAAAGCTAAGTAACCTGCCCAAGGGGTTTCGATCCCAGTTGGTCTGAGTCTTTCACTGCATGAAGGACAGAAGTGGGGGAAGGAAACACCCAGCTGAAGTAAAGAGGGATATTTCCTTGAGATCTCAATTTAATTTTCCAAAATAGCTTTGCTACATATGGTTTAACACATATTAAAACACATTCACTAAGAAGCAAAGTGTCCATTTCTTTAAAGAGGTAATTAAATATCGGGCAGTGCCTGTGGCTCAAAGAACTAGGTCGCTGGCCCCACATGCCGCAGGTGGCAGGTTCAAACCTAGCCCTGACCAAAAATAGCCAAAAAAAAAAAAAAAAGTAATCAAATATTAAGTAAAACAAAGTTTAGAGTTTGTGCTATTATGGTTTATTTCTTTAAAATCAGTAACTCATATAAGTAATAAACCATATGATCAGACTACCTAATTAAAGCACTGTATTTCCCCAAATTTTATGTTGCCAATAAATTGATATTAAAATGTTGGTGGTAAGTAGGTATAGTAAGCATTATTTTCATATAATAAAGTAAATTTCCTTGTAAAACAGAAACAAAACCACAATACATGCAAACAAAATAAAACAGGCAAATAAAAGTCCCAAAGATAAAACATGCCTTATTTCCTTGAAGTGAAAGTTACAGTCTTGATTACTTTAACAGTTATGCTAAAATGCACAATTTTTTTTTTCTGGAGACAGAGCTCACTTTGCCGCCCTCAACAGAGGGCCGTGGCGTCGTATCTCAAAGCAACCTCAAACTCTTGGGCTCAAGGATTTACGTGCCTCAGCCTCCCAGGGACACAGGTGCCGCCACAACACCCAGCTATTTTTAGAGACGAGGCCTCGCTGTGGCTCAGGATGGTCTCGAATCTGTGAGCTCAGGCAATCCACCCTCCTCAGCCTCCCAGAGTGCTAGGATTATAGGCATGAGCCACCAAACCTGACCTAAAATGCACAATTTTTAATTCTCTCAAAGTCATCTAGACATCTTATTTAGGAATCTTCCTAATATTAATTTTCAGGGAAAACCTTTAAATACATATGAGTCTAGCTTCTAAAAATGCCATTCATATTTTCTAGAACTATGAATGGTATTTTTCATATTGATAAATGTGAATAATGACAAATATGTCTTTGAAAGACCAGGCATGGTGGCTCACGCCTGTAATATCAGCACTCTGAGAGGCCGAAGCCGGCAGATGCTTGAGCTCAGACATTTGAAAGCAGCCTGAGCAAGAGAAAGACCTCATCTGGAAAAAACAGCCAGGTGTTGTGGCAGGTGCCTATAGTCACAGGCACTTGGGAGGCTGAGGCAAGAGGATTTTGCCTGAATCCAAGACTTTGAGGATGCTAAGAGCTATGAGTCTACCCAGTGTGACAAAGTGAGACTCTGTCTCAAAAATAATACCAAAATAAATAAAATAACTTAAAAAGTATAAGCAAATTACTGTTCAATAGTAATTAAATTACTTATAAGATTAACAAAATTCCATACAGTCATTAAGTTATATTTATGAAGAAGGCAGAAGACAAGAAAAAATCCTAGTTTAGCAAACGTATATAAAAATGATAAATACACTATAATTTTTTTTTTATTGTTGGGGATTCATTGAGGGTACAAGAAACCATGTTACACTGATTGCATTTGTTGGGTAAAGTCCCTCAAAACACTATAATTTTAACAGAACTCATAGATATGATAAATTTTAGGTGATTATTTTCCTCATGTTTTTCTAAATTTGCTATACTTTTTTACAATTAACATTTTTATTATTAAAAAATATTCCTGCAGCTGAACACAGCGATGTATGCCTGTAGTCTCAGCTACTTGAGAGGCTAAGGTGGGAAGACCACTTGTGCCCAGAAACATGCCACCAGCCTGGGCAACATAAAGGCCCCATCTCTCAAAAAAACAATTCCTCCAAAGATTCTTTAAAAACATTAAAAGTGACTTGACATCAATACAAAATCCAAATATGCACACAAATGCCTTTATGTCATTAAAGAACAGGACAAAGAAAAATCAATTTTTTTAAAAGTATCATTTATCCCAATAAAATATGTTATTATAAAACATTAAAATAGATTAGGGACTATATTCTTTATTGCCTGAGCCATATGTGCCTATTTATTTATTTATTTATTTTTGAGACAGAGTCTCACTTTATCGCCCTTGATGGAGTGCTGTAGCATCACAGCTCACAGCAACCTCAAACTCTTGGGCTCAAGGAATTCAGTCTCCCGAATAGCTGGGACTATAGGCGCCCGCCACAAGGTCTGGCTATTTTTAGAGACGAGGTCTTGCTCTTGCTCGGGCTGGTTTCGAACCTGTGAGCTCAGGCAATCCACCCACCTTGGCCTCCCAGAGTGCTGGGATTATATGCATGATAAACCACACCTGGCCCACACCAGTTAATATTATGTAACTGTTTTAAAGACAATGTACCACAGCAGTCTACACAGATGTGGTCTCTGCAGACATGTACGTGTGCAGCACTGAAACGTCATACTGCCTCATGTATAAAAAGAGGACATAACTGGGCACGGTGGCTCACGGCTGTAATCCCAGCACTGTGGGAGGCTGAGGAGGGACAATTGCTTGAGCTCAGGAGTTCGAGACTCACCTGAGAAAGAGTGAGACCCCAACTCATGAAAAAAAAATGGAAAAACCCAGCTGGGTGCCGCAGCGAGTGCCTGTAATCCCAGCAGCTTCCAGAGGCTGAGGCAGCGGGATGCCCACAGCCTGAGTCTGAGGTTTCAGTGAGCTACAACACCACTGCACTCTGCTCAGGGCATAGAGTGGGACTGTGTCTCACAAAAAAAAAAAAAAGAAGAAGATATCAGAGTTGTATTAATTGGCACAGGCTTTAATGGTAAGGAGTAAACATTAAGACTTCAATACATCAAAGGCACATGGGTCCTTTTGTTCATCTGCTGACTACCATGACTTTTGGCCTCCAATCTCCAAACTGGGGCAGACTTACCCAGCACAGAACACAGCACTTAAGCGCCAGAGGGCTTGACTTGTACCCTGGCCCTGCTTCCTACAATACCTTGGGCAAATAACAACCTCTCTGTGCCTCAGTTTCCTCATGGGTAAAACGGAGTAGCACAAAGAATTTATCTACTATGTTATGATTGTTAAAGGAGTTAACTCAAGTGGATAATTTGACAATGTCTGGCACAGTAAATGTTCAAAAAAGATTTGCAGGAATGCAAACGTGGGTAGTATTAAAACAATACCACATTAGCCTAATGAGAAGCATGTCACGGGGGATCTTTGCCAGTAGCAGCCTTATACCTCAGTGATGAATCTACCTTCAAGTTTCTATTTCAAAGTCTGAGCTGCCTTCCATGCCCTCTGTGAAGCCACGTCGATGCTCAACAACGTAACACAGAAAAGCGATCTTTGTTACGTGCTTATTGACTCTTTGGTATGTTGGGACAGTCCACAACAAAAGAGACCAACAAGTAAGGTTCTGGTAAAATAATGAAGTAAAAATTAGTACAGAAAAACATGAAGCCCTTGGAAATAGGTGACTAAAGGGCAATTTTCATGATGGCCAAAGGACAACTACCTATCACTAAATAAACAACACCACAATTTCTCAAGTAATAAAGAATGAACATTTTGGAGATAAATTTATTGCCATCTCATTTATTCAGAAAGACACAATGACTTCGGGATAAATTAAACACAAAATGGGTAAATTTTGGTATTCAAATTACATTTAATGTTATGTCATTATTATTTAATATTTCATATTAAAAAATCTTGGGTAAAAGTCAAACTTATTTTGAATAGAACAAAAGTAAATGCTACAATAAAGCACAAACAACCATTTCTAAGCAGCTTTTACTTAATCTCTTACTCTTTTAGGTATTTTAAATATACATTTTCATACTTCAACTTATAGCAATAGTAGAAAGTGCTATGTTGTTCTTTGTCTAAAACTAATATATTTGCAAAAAATATATATATATATTTTTTTTAGAGACAGAGTCTTTATCGCCCTTGGTAGAGTGCCGTAGCATCATAGCTCACAGCAACCTCCAACTCCTGGGCTGAGGCAATTCTCTTGCCTCAGTGTCCTGAGTAGCTGGGACTACAGGCGCCCACCACAAGACCTGGCTATTTTTTTGTTGCAGTTTGGCTGGGGCCAGGTTTGAACCCGCCACCCTTGGTATGTGGGGCTGGCGCCCTACCCACTGAGCCACAGGCGCCACCCTACAACAAATAATTTTAAAAAAGACATATACATATGGATATATGTATACAAAATGGATACAAGTAGTAACAGGGAACAGTAAATATCATTTCTATTACGTGTTTCAGTTATCTTCTCAAACAACAAAATAGAATAATAATATAATTTTGGTGCCAGACACATGAACAGCAACAGAGAGATCGAAGTATCCTTGCTTACCGTGCCAAACTGCCGCGTGTCCATCCCACAGAGTTGCCACTGTTTTCCTTGCACCATCCCATAAATTATGAGAGTAGGCTTCTTTTAATACATTCTTTCTCTTATAAATGTGTAAGAAAATAATTGTAAGGTAGAGAAGAAAGATAGTAAAGTAAGGAAGTATTAGAAGTATTAGTGGTGTAAAAACCCACAAGAGATAGTTTGCAAAATTCAAATAGTCCTCCAATTGTTCCACACCAAACCATTCTTCAACTATGTGAATCAGACAAGTCACATAGGGCATAGAATCTTGTCCTGCACCACAGGTTTGATTCCTGTCTATCATTTTTCTTTAGATGAAAATGACACATTCAGTCTCTTTCTTCATGGTCACAGCAGGTCTTTAACATTCACACTAGAAGGAAAAAATAATACAGTATTACTTCTTCACAGCTACGAAATTAAATGTTTCAGTTTATATAAATACTGTACAGTCATTTCTTAATACCAAAAATGAAGAGATTGTTAATGGTTAACTTTACTGCATATTTTTTTTGTTTGTTTTGAGACAGAGCCTCAAGCTGTCGCCCTTGGTAGAGTGCTGTGGTGCCACACAGCTCACAGCAACCTCCAAATCCTGGGCCCAGATAATTCTCTTGCCTCAGCCTCCCGAGTAACTGGGACTACAGGTGCCTGCCACAACACCCAGTTATTTTTTTGTTGCAGTTTGGCCGAGGCTGGGCTTGAACCCACCACCCTTGGTATATAGTGCTGGTGCCCTACCCACTGAGCCACAGGTGCCGCCCAACTTTACTGCATATTTTAAAGGGAAAATTAAAGGTTTCATCTGTCTGCTCATGTTGTATAGCTTTTGAAATAACTCACTGTAACTGAGAAAGGAAAATGAAGCTATATTCAGAAAGGAAAACACAGCTGATAATGAATGAAATTTCTGATTGATCTTATTAATTTGACTTGTATCTTAAATGGATCATGTTGAACAACTCAATCTTAAAACTAGGTCATGCTGAATAACTGGGTTTTTTTGTTTTTGTTTTTGTTTTGAGACAGAGCCTCAAGCTGTCACCCTGGATAGAGTGCTGTGGCATCACAGCTCACAGCAACCTCCAACTCCTGGACTCAAGCAAGTCTCCTGCCTCCGCCTCCCAAGTAGCTGGGACTACAGGCGCCCGCCACAATG
>CAUYON010209260.1:0-10783 GCA_963573935.1 Arctocebus calabarensis | reverse complement strand
ACATGGATGGAGCTGAAACATATTCTTCTTAGCAAAGTATCTCAAGAATTGAAGAAAAAGTATCCAATGTACTCAGCCCTACTATGAAGCTAATTTATAGCTTTCATATGAAGGCTAAAACCCAATTATAGCACAAGAATACAGGGAAAAGGGAAAGGGAGGGGAGGGGGAAGGATGGGTGTAGGGAGGGCAATTGGTGGAATCACACCTACGGTGCATCTTAGCAGGGTACTGGTGAAACTCATTAAATGTAGAATATCAATGTCTTCGTATAGTGATTAAGAAAATGCATGAAGGCTATCTTTAACAGTACGATCAAAATATTTCTGATTGTATATGAAGTCAGCACATTGTGCCCCATGATTGCACCAATGTACACAATTATGATTCAATAAAATTATTTAAAAAAATAAATACGTTTAATTTGGTAATTTGAGAAAACACAATTGATAGTATTTTAAAGAGAACAATGGCATGCTTTCCGCATCTGGTGATGTAAGTAGGGGCTGGTCAAAGGTCAGAGTCACGTTCTGATTTCGTGATTATTCAAAGTACATAGTATGACTAAAGTTTGCAATTTACATTGTAGTTATTCAGGAAGTTATTCAGGCTTGTGACAATCATTTTTGCTTTGTCATCTAGGGAAAGAGGTGAGGTAGGAAAGGTTATTAATTTGGACATGTGGAAACTGAGGCACACAAGTCATTTCTGTCTAACCTTTGTGCTTGGAGTCAGCAGTAGATATTCAGCTTAATAGAGATAACTCTGTTCAAGACACCAAGCTCAGTGTGGGCAGAAAGAAAGTCTCCTGACGCTCTGTGCGTCTAGAATACTCCTTCACTGTAGCCTAATCCTGTGTTATTTTTAAAGAAATGAAACTGTGATATTTTTCAATTTCATTCCCCCAACTTAGGGAGCTAATGGTTTTCCTAAGTCACTGGCATTCATTGATCAATGAGTCTTTGCCAGATGATGTTTTAAAATCCTGAGAGAAAATTTAAATGCAGTATGTCTAATCAGACTCAAACTAAGGGCTTACGGTTTCTAGCTGATTTAATGAAAGAGCGTTTTCTTCTTTATCGGCTGGTCCTCCGGGTTTATAGGTTTGCTCAGATTGTGATTGTGGAATGATTCTCATATATGGGGTGTTTAAGTAAAGCAACCTAAGTTGCTTTTACCTTATTGATCTTTTTAATGCACCGGCTTCAGTATTTAAATGAGTTTGAGTTTGTTTCTTTAATGGTCTTTCAATAAAGCTTAAGTTGACCTGGTTCCTTTATGCAATCACGGCCTTGTAATGGCAGAAAAAGAATTATAATAAAAATGAACTCATTTCACATGGTTGAAAAGGTTACATTTGTATTGATTTTAACTGTACTATAGTTAAAGTCCGTGATATGAAAAAACCAACTTGGCAAACACATCCTTTTTAGTACAGTGGCTCTATCGATAGTACTTTGCCAGTAGGTTTTGGCAGCAATAATGGTTTTCAGGAAGAGGTCTAAAAATTGGCATTATCAGAGGACTGATAACCACATCCTTCAAATTCTGTTCCAGGTGAGAGAGCAGAAAGGTTTATGGGGAAAATTATCATGTACAGAGTCACTTCAGAATGTGGGATCAATTCTGTGGGTCTGGAAAGCTTCACTTGATGGTCATTTCTGCTGGTTTGTACAAAGCAGCAAAACTCAGTTCCATGGAAGCACTAAAGCCTTTTATTGCGCTGTGGAGCCATTCCAAGGAGCAGAATGTGGGGAGGGGGAGTAGGATCTGGTAGAGGTGGTGAGAAGTAGGCAGTAGAAGAGACCAGGAGAGGTGAGAATTCCCTCCTCTGTGACCCAGTCATGCGGGAGTGTGCCTGTGTGCATTGAGTATGCACGTGGCTGTGTGTGCACAGACGCAGGTGTCTTAAAGCAATATCAGAATGGAGGTGGGAGGATTGTTTGAGACCAGGAATTGTTTAAGAACACCCTGGGCAACATAGTAAGAACCTGTCTCCACCAAAAGAAGAAAGAAAAGAAAAGAAAGAAAAGAGGAAAGGAAAGGAAAGAAGACAGAGAAGAGAGAGAGAGAGAAAGATTGGCTGGGTGTGGTGATGTGCACCTGTAGTCCCAGCTACTTAGGTTCAGGCTGGAGGATCTCTTGAACCAAGGAGTTCAAGGTTGCAGAGAGCTATGATTATACCATTGAACTCCCAGCTTGGGTGACAGCATGAGACCTTATTGCTAAAACAAACAAATAAACAAACAAGTTATAACAAAAGAGGTTGAGATTATTTCTCAGACCAGAAGGATTTGGACTTGGATCACTCCCTAAGAGGCAGATTCCAGACCCACTATTAATCTCAAATCCACCTTTTTAGCTCCTGACCCCTCTGCCTGGGTTCTTGGCAACCTCAGGAAGAAAGAATATGTTGCTGAAATGATCTGGGAAAGAAAAAGGCAGAGAATATTTCAGGAAAGTTTTGGTCCTCTTCTTCCTCTCCTCAACATTATCAGCGTCTCACCTCTTGAAGTCCAATTCCAGGTCAGAGCCCTCCTGGGACCCCTTATGTGTATCATTCCCATGAATCCATATGCAGCTTTGTGGGCACAGCTCTCACTAGCCCCACTTTATAGTTGAGAAAACAGAGGCACAGCGACTAAGTTCCAAGAGGACACGGAGCTGCTGAGTGGTACAGCTCAGGGGTCTGTGGGCTTGCAGAGGAGCTGGGCTGGCCTGAGGCCCACAGCAACCACCCGAGACCCTCTTGGGAGTGGCGAGCACCCCGCGTCCTCTCCGGCCTCTGTCGGCCTCTCCTACATTTGTGCTACTTTTCCTTTTATCCAACTTCTGATTTGACTTCTCCTCCTTTGGTGGTAGAATACATTTTCAGAGGTAGCCTGGATGTTGGCAGCTGCGGGAACCCATCAACTCTTCCTTTCCTACCACTGGATGGTGTAGCGTTCATCGGCTGGAGGTAAGGAGTCCTGGCAGAAACTATGGCATCAATAATCGGACTCTAATGCCACTTGTCAGCCAGGCTGTCAGAACAAGGTCACAGTTTAACTTCTGCCGGTGACGCTGGGTGACTGGACCAGGAAGGATACTTGGAAAGGTGGCAAAACTCATTTGTTTTATGTATTCTCTCACTTCCACTTCTATTTTTGTGTGTGTGTTCTTTCTTCATCCTCTTAAAAATTTTTTTTTTTATTTTTAATGATTACAGGTACAAAATAGCTGTGTATATTTATAGGGTACACGTGTCCATCTTCCCTTTCGAACTGCCAGCCTGGGCTCTCTCTTCTACCCACGAAGGAAGATTTTATTCCCCTGTACTCCAGTGCTTTGATTATTTTCCTCATCTTGAAGATAATAGAAGAGGGGTAATTCTTTTACCTGGCTAAGCGATGACTAGGGGAAGAACGCAAATCAAACACACCCCAGGAAGCAGAAAGAATGTGCATAGTGTCAAATGAGTCAGGCTCATGGTGGGTGCTCGGAATCCATCATTTATTAGCTGGATCCATTTATTTATTCAGTCACTCTGAAAATACATTTCAAAGTTCTGTGTGCTCTGGGCTCAAGGACAGAGCACAGGGAGATGCAAAAGTGTAAGAAAAATGCCTGGTGTACCCTTTGAGCACAGGGGCAAGCTGACCTTTATATAAGCAATGGCAAGTCCTACCACACTCACCGTGTTCCACACTAGATGCAAATAAGTGAGGCGATAATCCGGGACTCTGTAGGAAGCCACCTGCCCCTCAACTAGTTTCCCCAGCCCACCCCCCGGTTATGGCTAATGACCACTAGAGGGCGTGGTAACACCAGCTCATAACTCACTCTGGGCCCGGGCCCTCAAAACCGGGAGTCTCGGTCCTAGCTCCGACCCCTCCCTCCCCGAGCAGAAGGGCAGCCTGGGATCTGCAGAACCTCAGACCACATGTGGAGATGCATTTACTCTTCAGAGAGAAGATAAATTTATGTGAGATAGGAACCTGCTTTCAGTTCCCTGTGCCTAAGAAACAACCCGCTCTGCCTATTGTACTAAAAAATAGCTTGGAGAGTTATAATCTTTGAGAGCGATTTTAGTGCGCTGCAAATGGATATAACAATATAATGCCTCACAGATTGGACTTTAGTTTTCATGACAGACAAAATAGAAATCCAGGAACGTTATCTTCTTTTGCGAGAGATGATTCATGTAGTTGATGTGGTCGGGGGAAAAAATGAACTGCCCAACGTTGGGCTTTTATGTAAGCTTTGGCTGCTCTGGAGCCGGGGAGAGGGCTGGCACCTCCACCCCTGCACTGGATCAGAAATTGCATTGCAACTGCCTTCCCACTGAGCTGTAAGAAACGCAAAGCGAAGTAAACACATTTTTCTGGAGTGCAGGAATGGAGGCCCTGTCTAGCCTTGAGTGCATAATTCATTTGCAGATGGAATTGCTTTAGAAAGGAAATGAAAAATGGGGATGTGTTGACATATTCATTATGAATCTTTTTC
This sequence comes from Arctocebus calabarensis, assembly GCA_963573935.1. Taxonomy (NCBI): domain Eukaryota; kingdom Metazoa; phylum Chordata; class Mammalia; order Primates; family Lorisidae; genus Arctocebus; species Arctocebus calabarensis. The sequence continues at coordinate 6,298 of CAUYON010209260.1, read as the reverse complement.
TGCTTCCGATCAGACGGACTTGATGGGCTAGAACTTATTTTCTCTGTCTAATTTTTATGAAGGGCAAATATTGAATCCCTGTAGTAAAAATGTGGTCCTGCCAGCTGCCACCCCACCTCCCAGGGAAACCTCTAAGGAGCAGCCCCATCCCCTGCTGTTCATTCCTCCTTGTCCAGGATGATGCATTTGCTCCCCTTTTTTGTTCTCCCACAGCACGAGCTTGTGCCTTGATGGACCCTCTCTTCGTATCTGTATGATCAATGGTCCCTTTTTCATTGGAGTGGGCTTGCAGAGGCCACGGCCACGCCACGTGCAGGGAACACATGAGGTGCCAAGGGCAGGCTTAACGGGCTGAAGTGCAAATCAGTGCAAAGGAAACTTAGTCCCAAAGACCTTGTTGATAATGACCCCGACAGCTACTCCCTTACTTTTGCTTTTAAGGAAGAGAGGATGGGAAGGAAGGAAGGAAGGATTTTACTGAGTCATAGACTATATTAGATTTTTTTTTTTTGTATTTTCACTTAACAACACCGCCCCCCATTAAAAGAGATCAAATAAGGTAACAGAGATCTCAGAACTTGCTAGAGAATACAGAGCTGTTAGGTAGGGAAGCCCTTTTTAATAAAGACCCCTTTTTGTTTGTTTATGTCTCAGTAACAATGTCTGAATTCAACAATTGCAATCCATGGGGTCTCTGCTTGGACTGGGCTCACCCGCAGAGAAATGCCTCATTTCACATGCTGTGGGCTTATCACCAGCCCAACTTACTAGCGTCCTCTGCTACACACCTATTATTCACCTGTTGGTAGGGAGATCAGCTTGTTAAAGCCCCTTCTAGAGGACAATTAGTAGGCACGGTTCTGTGATCTCAGGACATGCAAATGGGAAAGTCTGCGTGTCCTTTCTGCCATCCCAGAGTACAGACTCCTGGAGGCTAAAAGGCACATTTTGTTCATCCCCTATGAGTCCCGCCCCTCCCCCCAACTCATCCTTGTCTACCCAAACTTCCTGCATCCAGGAGCGACTCAGCATATACGGAGTGTCCACAAAGTCCGTGTGCAATTTAAAAACAGATAACTACTTTATTTACTTATTCCCCTCAGACTTCTTTTCATTAAAGTTGAATTAATTTGAATTGCGTTCCGCAGCAGTCAGCAGCCTGTGGAATGGTTTTGGTGATCACTTGGTTTTACCCAAGTCAGCCGGTTTTAAACTTTCCCCCTGCGCTGTGGGCTTGTGGTAGAGACAGTGGGGGAGAGAGAAGTCAATTAAGTGCCAGCGGGTGAAATTCTTAGGCCTCTTATGTGGTATTAAGCAGAACAAAGTACATCATTAACAGAGATGTCCTGGACCACCTTGAGAACTTTTGTTGGGCGAGATCCCCTCTCACACCTGCATTGGCCCCTGTGATCCATGTCCTTGCTGCCAAGGGAGGGGCCTGAGTCCAAGGCTACATGCTCCTTGGGAGGTAACAGCAAGGAGAGGAATTGAGGCTCTGAGAGTTACATGTCTTATTTCCCCGTTTGGAGACATTTCACCAAATGTTCCTACTTTCTATTCAAAGCCAAATAGTGAAAACCTGCTAACATACTTTCCCAAGGGCTAAGGACCCACAGCCCAACCTAAAACCAGACGAGACATTACAGGAGCTAATGAGGTCCTGAGGTTTTTGATGTGTGTCTCAATTTTGAACAAGCATCTCCAGATAGGTAGAAATATGGACGCACGAAACCCTCTCTGACTTATACACAGACCAATTGGTGGGCAAGTTTCCAAAATACATAGCCCTCTCTCTTCTCTTCCCAGATAGCTTCTCCGTCATCACAGTGGAATCAAGCCTTTGTAATGATGTACGAAACTGATAAAATATTGACCTGTGCTCTCCGGAGAGCTAAACGGGAGTCAGTCGTCCATTAAAGTGGAAAGTTAAGTAGGAATACACTGAGAATGCCAACAGAGAGCCAGGGAATGGGTAAAGAGCTCTGGAAGGGAAGAAGCTGGAGAGTTCAAATGCCTCATCCTTGTTCTTGCAACTGCCTCCCTCTGTCAAGCACACTTGTACTGCACAACCGAGCCTCTGAGTTTATCATCCAGAGTAGATAAAAACTATATTAGCCAAGGGGAGGAAGTTACAGTAAATGTAATTTCAAGAGCAGGGCTCTAGGCTTGCTAGGTCAACTTTCTTTATTTGTTCTGACATCCTTAAAAAAATTTAATGCTTCCAAACGGTGTTATTTTCTTGAATAAAGGCCTGAACAACCTCCAATATTAAAATTTTCAGGAGTGTTTACATCTATCTGCTTTTTAGTATCATTCTTTATTGGCAAAAAGTTCAAGGGTAATAAAAGCACACATTTTTAAATAATTCATTGGCGCTTCAGTATCTAATTTCAGTCTGGGCTCCATGTTACTATTGAAAAGAAGGATGCTAAGATGAACAGACAGGAGATTATATTCGTGTTTACTTAAAGAATTGAGCTGGAACTCTTTTTTGTCTTTTAGAGACAGAGTCTCACTTTGGTGTGTAATACTGTGTGCTACAGAAACACCAGCCTTAAAGTTGGAGCTCTTAAGTTCTCTTTGATCATAGAAGTTAGGATTTTATGACTTCCCATGAAATGCTATTACATCTTTCCAAATGACTCCAAAGAAAGCACTAATCCCCAAAGACTTACTTTCGTGTAAATTTCTTGACTATTTTCAAAAGTTTATAAGGCAGATTTACAGAATTGCAGGAGTGAGCTTGGTTCTGCAGCCTGCTCTCCAAGATGAACGGAGAGACAATTGTGTGAGTGACGGGGGCTGCTGGAGAAGGAATCTGGTGCTCCGGGTTCTATGTAAGATCCTGTCTCTCCTGAGCACAGAGACCTTATTCATCTCCCAAATTACCTAATCTCTGTTTCCTCATCTTTATTATGACCAGATTTCCCCAATTCATAAGGTTGAAAGTATCAATCTCTAAAAACATTTTGACATTTTGAGCACTCCGCAGCAGTATTATTAAAGCCCTCCCAAGCAGAGAGCGATTTTCTCTGGACTCAGGCGACGGCTTGAAACTCCTTACAATGGAACACATTTCCACGTGCAGAAAGTGGGTGCCTGGCACAGCCCTGTCTATCGAGGTTTCATATCAGTTAATGTAAATTAACATAGACCCTGCCCTAAATGTTCACAATTGAATCACTTTTCATTTTGCCTTTAATCAATTAACACTAACAATTCTTGATGAAACTTCATGAGCCCCAGACTACTGATTTTAGGGCATTCAATATTTGTATGGGACCACAGACCATTCGATATTATATATCTGAGAGTGTTTCTCCAGGTAATACTTTCTACAGAGGCCTCTCCAGTGGTACCCTTCCCATTCATGGGCTGGAAAGAGCCTGTGAAGGAACCAGTCTCCTAGCATCTTTGCTTTACACTAAGTTCTCTTTTGGAATACACACACTCCCTTCCCTTTTTCATAATAAATATTCTTCCATGTCCTCCCTTACCTCTTATCCACCTGTCGATATCCTACCCTTCCTCCAAGACTTTGTAGACACTAAACTGAACTACTGTACTGGCTACTCTATCAGTTCTGGACCAACAACTTTTTATCAGTCTATTTGTATATTGTGCACAATTTCCTCCATTAGAGTCTGCCCGACTCCAAGCAAGGGCTTATATCATTGCGTGGAGGAAATGCCTTTCCAACTAGGAACACATGCATTGTACTGTTGTGTTGGAGAGAAAGAAAGCTATTTGTCTTAAGCCCCTGATTTTTTTTTTTTGTTACAGCAGTTAACATAACCTGATACACAAATGGGGACCTTGAAATGGGTGCTGCCAAAACAGAAACCTAAAATGTGAATTTTTGGCTTTGTGGTCAGGTGACAGGTCATACAGAAATGGATATTAGGGGCTGGAAAGACAGAAAGGATCACATGCAATCAAGTATGCCATAATACTGTCACCTAACATTACCTGGAAGGCAGATGAAATGCCTCCAACCTGCAGCTTTAAGACAGGTGCTTGGAAAGAGACAGAATGGTCATGATCACCAGGTGCTTTGTGCCACCTATTCCAGGAAGAGATGAGTTCAGGAAGGAATTGACCAGTTTCCAAACATTTATGAAAGGGAATAGATAAAAGTCCAGAAATGTAGAGCCTTACACCAGAGAGTAAGAAATAACACTGCAAAAATATTTGGCCAACAAAAAAAAAGTGAAGTAAAATTTCCTAGTTTAGCAAACAGATTTAGCTTCATGGGTAGGGTTCAAATTAAGGGTCTTCCCTTTCCACCCAAGCCTCTTGGGTTAGCTGGCCTCAAAGTATGGTCATTACATGGAGAGAGAGACACAGGCAACCTGGAAGGAAGTGATTAAATAGGTCCCAGACTAATGTCTAGGAAAGAGACTGGGGTATATCAATAGTCACGTGAAACTGACTGGAGGCAAATAGATCAGAAGCCACCTTGGGGTTTGTGGGTATAATATTGGCAAAGAAACCATAGGTTTAGTCTACAAAAGGTGTGTGAGCATAAAACAACCATTAAGTGCCATTTGTAGCTGCAGGAATAGAACCCAGAGTTGCACAGTTGCAAAGTACATATGATCCTAGTTCTTAATTCAGAGGGGGCCATGGCTGATCATAGAGAAGGTAGAGCCTCCCCGAGCATGAGAATAATGGATGAAAATTTGGCCTGATCAAGGGACTCTTCCCACGGCCAAGAATGGGGGAGGGATGGGAGTTGGTGGCAGTGGTGGGTCCTGAGAGGGCCTACCCAGCATGGAACACAGGGCTTCTCTTTTCTAAAAATATATGTAAAATAAGACAGACTTTTATTGGGTGAAGCCCCTGAAATCTGGGGGAGTTAATTTGGTATGGCAACTGGTATTATCCTCACGTTGGCATCTTTGCCACCATCCCTCGTATTCAGCACTCTTGTTGCCAATGTTTTTGTCACTTCTCTGATAATTGTTAGGATTGATATATAATATATAGTGTAATTAGCGATTGATGCAACTGTTTTTAGACAATTTGGTTGAAATTCTGATGAATAGCAGGTAAGAAATTATCCTCTTTATTTTAAGAAATAGAATTCATGTTTTTTTTTTTTGTGGAGGGTGGAATTTGCTTTGAAAATTCCTCATGAAAATAATCAATGTTGTGCTCTTTGTGGCCCAGGAACCTGGGGACCTAATCACCATTGGTTCCTGAGGACCTGGAATTATTTTCTAGGAAAGGCCTTAGTTTGCTCACAGGAAATCTGTTAGCTGCTTCTCGGCAAAGATAAGATGGCCCTCCAGTCAGATGAAAGTTCAAGGGTGCCTCCTTCCTGTCTGTTCATCTGGCATTTAGAGAATGTGAATCCGGAGTGTCTATGCCAGACAGTATCTCCCCAAACTCGTTACTGTCTAACTTGCATTAAAACTCACAACCACATGATATTCGTGGACCACTACTTAAAGAACTCATAGTTGACATGCATTTGTTTCTAGCTAGGTTCCTGGATCAGGTCCGAATGTCAGAAAGCTGCACGGTCTCAGCCGCGTCCTGTCCCTGCCCCATCGTCTTCTCTACCCCTTCTCAAAACTGGGATTTGCACGGGCTGAATTCCAGGGAGAAGCTGTGTTTGACTCTCCTCAGGAGATGTAGCACCCAACGGCCTTGTGAGAACAGCATTAGCTGCGGACACGCTGCCACAGGCGTTGATGACTATGCTTCTCAGGGCCCGGTCTCTGCGACCTAGAGGACAACCAGCCTTCAATTATCTCTACCTTTTAAAAAATCTGAAGAAATACAGCAAAATGTCAAAATCTGTGCTGTCTGGATGGTGAGAACATAGGTATATGTTCTATTAACCTCTGTGCTTTCTCATTTTTTATTTTTTTTTTAGAGACAGAGTCTCACTGTGTCACCCTTGCCAGAGTGCCATGGCGTCACAGCTCACAGCAACCTCAAACTCTTGGGCTTAAGTGATTCTCTTGCCTCAGCCTCCCAAATACCTGGGACTACAGGTGCCGCCACAACATCCAGCTATTTTTAGGGACAAGGTCTTGCTCTTGCTCAGGCTGGTCTTGGCCTGTGAGCTCTGGCAATCCACCTGCCTCGGCCTCCCAGAGTGCTGGGACTACAGGCGTGAGCCACTGTGCTCAATATCTCTCCTATCTTTAAACTTTTTAATAGTAAGAACAATAATCTAACTCACTTTCTTACCAGCCAGAGGTACTCCTTTTCAAAATTGTAAGAGTCGTGTAAAGTTCGAAGTGTGGGGGTCCTGGGTTCAACTGGGCTGCTGCGCCCCCCTGCT
>CAUYON010209256.1:0-38711 GCA_963573935.1 Arctocebus calabarensis | reverse complement strand
CTCCATCCATGTAAACACAAAAGAGGTAAAGTCTCCATCTTTCTTTAAGGCTGCATAGTATTCCATGGTATACATGTACCACAATTTATTAATCCATTCGTGGGTTGATGGGCATTTGGTCTTCTTCCACGACTTAGCAATAATGAATTGGGCTGCAATAAACATTCGGGTACATATATCTTTATTTTGATGTGATTTTTGGTCTTCGGGATATTTACCCTTGAATGGATTTATTGGATCAAATGGCAGTTCTATTTTTAATCTCTAAGTTTTCTCCAAATGTATTTCCAAAAGGAATGTACTAGTTTGCATTCCCACCAACAGTGTAGAAGTGTTCCCCTTTCTCCACATCCACGCCAACATCTCTGGTTTTGGGATTTTGTTATGTGGGCAAGAAGATAGTTCTTAACATCTAATGGAACTCAATGGTATGCAAAGTCAACCTCTGCTTTAATTTTTGGGTAGACAGGAAAACAACTGAATAGCAACTCCCCCCCATTCATTTTTTAATTACACATTTCAACTTTAGACAGTATCTATTGACTATTAGAGAAGGTTAAGGAAATTATCACACTCATGGTTTCTAACTTTCTTTGTCCTACCTGTACCCTTTATTTATTTGCATATATTTTTGAGACAGAATCTCAAGCTGTCACCCTGGGTAGAGTGCTGTGGCGTCACAGCTTATAGCAACCTCAAACTCTTGAGCTTAAGTGATTCTCTTGCCTCAGCCTCCCAAGTAGCTGGGACTACAGGCATCCGCCACAATGCCCAGCTATTTTTTGTTTGTAGTGGTCATTATTTGGCAGGCCCAGGCTGGATTCGAACCCTCCAGCTCTGGTGTATGTGGCTGGCGCCATTGAGCTACAGGTGCTGAGCCCTCCCTGTACACTTTTGTTTGCTTTTTTAATTTTTCAAATTGTAATAACATTTGTATTCTGTTCTATTACCTTAACCTCCACAATTAGTCAATCTCTATTTTACATTGAAATGGATTCAGTACTCACTACATCTTTTACCATGTCTTCTCAATTTCTAAGTATTTTGACTCACCTCTTGGTTGGCTGGACTTTGTGGTCCAAATTATGTTGGTGAAGATTCATGAATATTATATTTCTGGAATTTTTACATATTTAAAAATGGCTGTCTTGGCTCGACGCCTATGGCTCACTGGGCTAAGGTGCCAGCCACGTACACCTGAGCTCGTGGGTTCGAATCTAGCCTGGACCCACCAAAGAACAATGGTACTGCAACCAAAAAAAAATGGCCAGGCGTTGTGGCGGGCGCCTGTAGTCCCAGCTACTTGGGAGGTGGAGGCAGGAGACTCACTTGAGCCCAGGAATTGGAGGTTGCTGTGAGCTGTGATGCCTCGGCACTCTACCCAGGGTGACAGCTTGAGGCTTTGTCTCAAAAAAAAAAAAAAAAAAAAGAGTTTGAGGTTTCTGTGAGCTGTGATGCCATGGCAGGCACTCTACCCAGGGTGACAACTTGAGACTCTGTCTCAAAAAAAAAAAAAAAAATAGCTGTCTTGCCTTTATAGTTAAAGGACAATTGACAGCATATAACCATTTAGGGTCACACTTTAGGGTCATTCTTTTCTTCAGAATTGTGTAGCCATCACACCACTATTTTCTATCTTTTAATAATGCTTTGGAGAAGTCTGTATGTAACTTAGAATAATTTAGTTTTTCTTTCTTTTTTTCCTTTCTCTCTCCCCTTCTCTCCCTCCCTTCTTTCCTTCCTTTCTTCTTTTATCCCTTCCTTTCTTCTTCTTCTCTCTCTCTCTCTTTTGTTCTCCCAGATTAAGGGATATCATACATAAAGTGCACTTATAGTGTACCATCTGATGAATTTTCACATATATAAAAATGACTCAGGATCAGCATCTTTTTGCTTAGACTTCATTATAGACTATTTGAAGACTGGTAGAAGGCTCATTATTTGCGTTAGGCTAAACAGTGCCAGCTCTTTTTCTTTTCTTGTGAATACTGTTTAAATTGTTATTGGCTGTTTTCTTTAGATGCCCCAATATTTATTAATTTCAGTATCATTCCTCAAGTACGTTTGAGTACCTATCTTGTCCCAGTGACTATGCCAGATGCTGAAAATTCAAAGGACCTAACAAAGATCTCTCAGTAATAGGGAGAGAGATAAGAGGAGATGATAATAATACAGCATGATGGTATAAAAGGGGCTTGGCAGGATTCAAAAATTGCATAGAGAGGGAGTTGTTGCCTGAATTTCTCTGCCAGGTCTTTCGGCTTGGGAATCAAAGAATGAATTCATGGACTAATGAATCCATTAGCGATAGGATAGATTTTATTATAGATAAGAGAAAGGGAAGAGGAAAGCCTCCGGTGCAGTGGAAGGGGTCCTGACTGGGTTGCCACTTTAGTTCTTTGGGGGTTATATCGTTTTCCTGCACATTCCCTTTCCCTGATTGGTGCTTTCTATATGTAAACTAAAGTTTCTAGATTGCACCAATCCTGACATACATGATACAGAAATGCATAGTTTCCAGTTGACCCCTCACCCATTTCTATGGTGCTATAAGTTTATGATACAAGGTTCCATTTTCCCCTCCAGGGACTGTGGTGTGTGCACAAGTTGTGAGGCTGTGGCTCTCCTTTTGTTTCATCTAGTCAGAGGCCATTTTCCAGTCCCTCATTCTTGCCTGCCTTACACAGGTCCTCTTCAGGATGATTAACTTTCTGCAAGTACAGGGGAACTAGAAATGGAGGGGGTGGGCCTAAGAAAATGGACAGTAGGCTCAGCACCCATAGCATAGTAGTTATAGTGCCAGCCAAATACATTGAGGCTGGTGGATTCGAACCTGGCCCAGGCCAGCTAAACAACAATGACAATTGCAACAAAAAATATCCTGTGTTGTGGCGGGTGTCCATAGTCCCAGCTACTTGGAAGACTCAGGCAAGAGAATTGCCTAAGCCCAAGAGTTGGAGGTTGCTATGAGTGGTGACACTATAGCACTCTACTGAGGGTGACATAGCAAGACTCTGTCTCCAAAAAAAAAGAACAAGAAAAAAGAAAAAGAGACAGTGGTTTGGTTATTATGTGTTATGCACTCTGAGATGCTCAAGTAATAGTTGCTAAATGACTGAGTTCACAGTATTTTACTAAATGTCTATTAAGTCAGAAAAGTTGAACTCTGAGATACATCTATTCACATGAATACCAATAAGCATTTATAATGTAAAAGACACTGTACTAGATGCAGAAAACAGATAAGAGTCTCTGCTAATGGACCTTTCATTCCAGTTAGAGAGACAATTATTCAACTGATTTAAGATTGGTCATTGTTATTTTGCAGGGAGTGATATGTACACAAGACTCTCTTAGTCTTGGAGATGATCAGAGGAAGCCCCTCAAAGAAGTGAAAGATGATCTGACCAGTTGAGGAGTAAAAAGGGAGATTGTTCCAGGCAAAGGGAATGAAAAAATACTGTATCTTTTTAGTTTATCATGAAGGAGTCACTCTGTAACCATGTGTTGAGTGTCACTTTGGCTAGCACATATGCACATATGCCTTGTCTTGCCATTAAGAGATCCCCAAAATGTTAAGTGCTCTGCAATTTTTTATAAAAGACTCACAAGAATGAACAATAAGCAGAATAGAAAGATTAATAAAACAAATTAGTAAATATGGAAGAATAAATTGGCTTCATAGAATGCCCATATATTACATGGGCCCAATGGTCATCTCTAGAGTATACACCTCTCAGTGCTACAAGGCATAAAAGGAAAATCATATATTGTAATGCAAAAGAGTTTCTCAGGGTTGGGAGACTCAATACCTGCTTCCTACTGAGCTCCTATAAGGCATCTTGTTACTAGGTCTGTGAATTATGCATCCTTCATTCATATTAATCAGTCTGTACTTCTTGTGCCTGCTGGCTGAATTAAAATGTGTGTGAAGAAGGAGAATGAGAAGGTTAGTAATCTGGTTTAAAAAAGGAATAAGGCAGGAGACAAAGATTCAGGCTGCATTTCCTTCTGGGATCAGATGGGAGGCTATAAACTGCTAGTTATACAAAACTTATTAATAACTACAGCTTGACTCTAAGTTGAATATACATGCTTAGAACTATAAAATAGTAAATGGAGAAAATATCTTAATTATTAAAGAAATGATCTTCTGATAAAGATGAAGGGGAGTTTATTGAGCAGGGCATACCTAGAATAAGTGACATGGATTCTGTACACTTTCTCACAATATCTGCTTTATATGAAAATCTTCAAATTTATCAGTTACATCAGTGATGATGGGATGAGTTTGTTAATCCTGGTGATAGTCTTTGTTAGGAACACCATGGAGGATAAGCCTAGTGACCCAGTGCATGAAAGTGCTTATGAAGCATTACTGAGAAGTCAGTTTGATAAGTAACTTGAGTTACAGTGCCTCTGTGTTAGTATGTAAACTCATTAAATATAGCTGTACCCTGAGGTAACTCTATAGTACTTGAGAGCTCCCAAAAGAGGGGCCTGCCACATCCCCTAAGGTACATAAGAACATTCCTTAATCTGATAAGCTAGAGAAGTCTTACTCATAAAGCTTGCTTAGAGGCCTGGGATTTATCCTTAATTCTGATAAAAATAAAACAAATCAGCACCTAGACCCTAGTCTGTGCTTAGTTAAGTATTTGTTGAATAAATATTGAGTAAGAGTTTTCTGTCCTAGAAGTTTCTTTGATTTCAGATTCCTCATGCCCTAGGTCCTAGGTGCCCCAAGATGAGAAATTTACCGTTGCTCCTCACATGACTTTCCTATGTACTGTAAATGCCCAATAATGATTCATAGAGTTCTTTTGACTTGAATGCTATTGGGGATCCTCCATAGTTCCAGCCCCTTTGAAAAATGAAGATGGTATAGAGATCCAGGCCATCAAGCTGAGTCTCCCCTGGCATTTTACCTGCCAGGGCTTTCATCACTTCTGGGTCCATGAGTTCTGTGAGAGACCAAGAGCATGTTGATTCAGTAGGATAAGATGCTTGGAGTTAGCAGAGGCTGTGATTAGCTGTCATGGAGCCTAACCTAGTTTAGAACCTTTAGTCAAACAGCTCCAGCATCTCCAGCTCCTATAGACACAGCGGGGTCTTTTTCAGCTACCAGAAAAACCAGCTCCCAGCCATAGACCATGATTGGGAGGCAATTTCTACCATCTTGCAAGCAAGGATGGCTGGATTCTTTAGCTCTCCTGTTCTCCCTTATTCCAGGGTTCCTGCTCATCTCTGCCCACATTTAGGAAAAGAGATGCTATTTGAGGATGCTTGCTGAGAGTTGAAAGATGGACATTGGAAACTTACCATCAAGATAGAAGCTGGAAACTCTGATGTGTCTGAGAAACCTAGAACCATGATACCAACTCACTCCACATCTGTGGCCTTCTTAATACCCAGGCTGTTATGCTCACTTCCCAGCCCAAATCCAATCAAGCAGGAAGCAAGGAAGCACTCCTGCAGTTCCACAGACAGAAACTGATCCCAAATTTCAGCCTCATGCACCTCAGAGATAGACTATATGCACACATATATAGGAACCTATATAGGAATCTGTGTTTACTAGGAGCCTAGAATTAGGCAGGAAAAAACACATCAAAGGCTGCTGTAAATTCTAAGTTTTGAAAGGTTCAAGAAGAAAAAGTCATCATGTCTGGACTCATTTTCCTTAAAGCTAGCCCATTCTTTCCATGAGTCTAATGCCTAATCAGGAATGCCAGTATTTCTAGGAGGAAATTCAGAGAATGAAAACTCTAGTTTTCCTGGAGAGCCTTCTCTGACATCTATCTCATAGTCAATCAGTATGAGGGATGACTGCCAACTGTGACATGGAGACAAATTGTGCCTCCATGGTGCCTCCTTGGGACACTAGAACAGAGTTCACACAGTTCACAGGGCAGCAGTCCCTCTGTCCTTAGCACTGAGGGATCTCCAATACCTATCTGCTACATCTACATTTTACAGACAGACACTACTCAACAAATAGGCACCCAAAGGTGACCGTGTATCCACATACTTCCCAGAGGCTACACCATGATTCAACAAACTTTTGCTCTTTTTATTTTTTTTATAGTTCAATGATTTATTTATTTAATTAATTTTTTTTTTATTGTTTGGGGTTCATTGAGGGTACAAAGAATTAGGTTATACTGATTGCATTTGTTAGGTAAAGTCACTCTTATAATGTGTCCCACCACTAAGAGGTGTGCCATACACTGTGACTCCCATCCCTCTACTCCTCTCCTCTCTCCACTCCTTCATTCCCTTGCCCCCCACCTTGTATTAACTCATCTACTGCCTTCATATTAGAATTGAGTACATTGGATTTTTGCTTCTCCATTCTTGTGATACTTTACTAAGAAGAATGTGTTTTATTTCCATCCAGGTTAATAGAAAAGATATAAAGTCTCTATCTCTTTTAGTGGCTGAATAGTATTCTGTAGTATATACCACAGCTTGTTAATTCATTCCTGGGTTTGTGGGCATTTAGGTTGTTTCCACATTTTGGTGATTATAAATTGAGCTGCAATAAATAGTCCAGTGCACATTTCCTTATGATAAAATGATTTTTTTCTTCTGGGTAGATGCCCAGTAATAGGATTGCAGGATCAAATGAGAGGTCTAATTTGAGTTCTTTGAGGGTTCTCCATACTCCTTCCCAAAAAGTTGTATTAGTTTGCAGTTTCACCAGCAGTATAAAACTATTCCCTTCTCCCCATGCCAGCACCTGCAGCTTTGAGAATTTGTGATGTGGGCTATTCTTACTGGGGTTAGGTGATATCTCAGGGTGGTTTTGATTTGCATTTCTCTGATAATTAGAGATGATGAGCATTTTTCATATGTTTGTTAGCCATTCCAAACCTTTGCTTTAGATGCCACTATCATGCCATCTAACATCACGATTGAAGTATCTAACCTTTCCAAATTAAGAGCCTGTCTCTAGAGGATGAAGGATGGCATCAGTGGCTCAGTTCTGGACCTGATTAGGAAGAGGATGAGAGTGCCAAACTCTATGGGAGAACATTTGCGTAAATGGTTCCATCACTTATTTTTGACGGCCCCTGTTGGCTATAGAGTTTAAAACCATTGTATACCAGGAGAACTTTTGATTTATCCCTGACAAGTGCCTTAAAATTAACCTAAGCTTCCTCAATTTTGAACAAGTTTCTTAAGGGACTCAGAGTTGAGGCTGTGTCAAAAGCTGGTCAACTTCTCAGGTCTCAGCCAACTTAGAACTATGATGCTGAAGCTGAGTCGTCTCTAACCAGTTCCAATTAGAGTGGTTGGGGAAGTATCTAATCTGAAAAGATGTTGCCTTAAGACAAAGCCAAACCATCAAAATGGAAAGAGGAGCAAACAACCCACTTTGTTTGCATAAGCTGTTATACTACATGTGGTACCCTTCCAGCTTCATCTTTCCACCCTTATGTTCCCCCTCTTCTAAAATTTACCCCAAAGTAATTCTAAGAGGCATTTCTTTTAATCACATATCACTCTGATCAATTATTCAATGTTCAACTTTGACCCTGTGTGTAATGTTTTTATTCCTTTCAACTTACCCATATGCTGCATAGTAATTATTTTAAGGCATTTCGAGTATACTTCTATAAGTAGCATATCTATAATTGTATTGCAAACATCTTAAGGATAAAGACAAAATTTTCTACTTTATCATGTCTGATAGAGTGCTAATTATATGCCTGGTACCCCAGTAGCTACTGCAACAGTGGCTGATAAGTGAACCCCTTTCCCCCAGTTTTCAGAGATGATTTACCGTGGAGCTGTTGTACCACTACTTCCTGAGGCTGCTACCAAGTGTCTTTAAGGACTATCTAACTCCCAAAATGCTGAGCTTACTGCCCTGGATGATAGCAATCCCTCCCTGGAGAATTCTACTGCATAAGAGGAAGAGAAAAAGAAGAGATCACAGAGGCTGGAGAGTGAGCCTTATGGGCAGGAAGCAGCGCTCCGGGCAGTGCCGTGTAGCCTTTATGTGTTAGATTATCTAAACTTGAATCCTGCCTTCTTCTCTCACTAATGAGGATAAAGGGTCTAATCTACATATGAGAGAATGGCACAGTGCCTAGCAGTATGAAATTAACATAGCATTCTTCTTTTAAGGCCACGCACAACCACCCTTGCTGAAGGAACAGTAGGTCTAGCCTTCGCCTGTTTTGGAGCACTACTTCAGAGAGGGAAGTTAGGGATTCTTGAAGATGGGAGATGCAATTTTCAATTCTCTCTATGTCTAAGCCTATTGCAGCACACAGGGCACCATAGTTCTTATCCTAGAGAAATAGGAAGGAGATTCCTGTACTTGCCCCTGCTATGCCAAGTTCCATGAGCATGGCTAGAGTTATTATAGTGACCGGTCCTCTTTTAATTCTATTGATTGTACTCACATTTGGTTCATATGTTCAGTACAGGTTTTCTTCTGAGTAATAGAGCAGCTTGGGGATAAGCTGTACTAATATACAAAAATCTCGGGTTAGGTTCAGAACTATCCCATGTAAACATGGGGTGACCCCTGTAGAGCAAGCCTACCAGGAATTGTTGGCAGGAATTACATACCCAGTTCCATCCCAGAAGAAAGTTTGATTACACAGATGCTGATATGGGGGGGGCGGATATTTGGCCTATACAGGTTCCTTGTCCTATAATGGATTGCAAGGTAACTTGTGGCCCAGACTGCTGTCAGCAGCAGTCACTAGCTTGGGAGCTGACTCTAGGTTTACTTATTAGGGCAATTCCCTCATAATAGGGGGGTCTGGCTTCTATACACAACAAGACTTAGTAAGGTCTGGTCTGGAAGTATTTAAAATCTGGTACATAGCAGTAACCAGTTTCCAAAGTGGATCAGGGTCCGAGGTAGGCTCAAATGTGTGGTTTAGAATCAAACCTTGAGTGCTGAATGCTTGGCTTGGAGAGCCAGGGGAACCGTGGGACTTAGGGGTGACTACAAGGGGGTGCTTAAGCACCATGTTGGGGCCTACCACGGCGGGCCTGTCATTAACTGGGGTATATATGACTCTGAGTTGGAAAACAGCACCTGGATCTGTATAAGCATTGTCATACAATTGTATGCCCCACAATTTGCCACGTTCCCACCCCACTGATTGTTTTCCTCTTTCAGTGAAGTTGATGCTAAGCTTATTACATTTGGGGTTTTCTTCTGGGTTACTGGTCCCTGACTTCATGGGAGGACATTTATGTTTCCGCTTTACTTCACTCAAGTCTCCTTTTCTAGGGGGATCCCACCATATTTGCCCAGTGGAGACATAGTCCCATGACTTACAGAAATATGCTCTTCTACACTTACCAGGAAGGTGCCCAGAGCAGACATAAATCCACTTGGTCATTCTAGGACGATTCTTGGCCCATTCTTGGTGGTGCCTAGTAGATCATGGAGGTCCACCATGAGTTTTGGGAACCAAGTACCTCTAGGGTGAATTCCAGAGGTTTGGTTGACTACGGTTCTTGTGCCAACATGAGTAACCAGCCATGTTACTTGTATGGGACGATGGGGGTTGGCAGTGAGGGAAATAGACAATAAAGCAGTGCAGGTTAATAAGTGATACACATATGGTGACCTCAGGAGTCCCGGCATTTCTGCAGCTTGAGTTTCAGTGCATTGTCAGTGTTCCGGCAGAGTTTCCACTGGGGGGTGTAGTCTTCTTTGGTGGTGAACAGGTCGGCTAGATGAGCGTGCATGAGATGTATCCAGGAGGTGATGCCATCAACCTTGAGTGCTGTGGGAGTGACGAGGACTACAGCGTACGGGCCTTTCCACCAGGGCTCCAGCACCTCTTGCTGGTGATGCTTCACATACACCCAGTCTCTAGGTCAGAAGGTGTGCGGTTCAGGGACCAGTCCTGAGCTGTAGAGGGCTATGAGTTTTTCCCAATCAGCTCACTGTGCCTGCATCCATCTTGTATGAAGCTGCTCTCATCTGTGTACCAAGTGGCTTCTGCATCAGGGAGAGACTGATCCACGAGGTCCTGGTGTATGCTGTGGACCTGGGCTAGGATGTCAACACATGCAGGGGGGCATCTAGGTCCACGTCTGGCAGTAGGATCACTGGATTGAGAGAGGTCTTTGGCAGAAATTGGATTTGTGGAAGATTTAGTAAAAGGCCTTGGTAGTGGGCGAGCCGGCCATTGCTAACCTACTGATCCGGTGGCTGTTTGAGGACTCTTTAAATAGCGTGAGGGGTCATGATCAAAAGCTCCTGCCCTAAAGTCAGTTTATCTGCATCCTTAAATAGCAACGTAGTAGCTGCAATGATGCGTAGGCATGGGGGCCAGCCTGCCTCTACAGGGTCTAGTTTCTTTGACAAATAAGTGACTGGATGGGTCTAGGGACCAAGCAACTGAGCAAGCACCCCTTTTGCTATGCCTTTGTGTTCATCTACATACAGATGAAAGGGCTTGGTAATAACTGAGAGTCTCAGGGCCGGGGCCGAGAGCAAGGCTCGGTTCAGGGCCCAGAAAGCTTCTTCTTGTTCTGTCATCCATTGAAAAGACAAGCTGTCCTGAGTGGCCTCATAAAAGGGTTTTGCTATCTCTGCGAACCCCGGAATCCACAGGTGGCAGAACCCAGCCGACCTAAGGAACTCCCACATTCCCCACTGTGTGGTCGGGGGAGGGATTTTCAGGATTGTCTCTTTTCTTGCCTGTGACAGCCACCACTGCCCATCCTTAAGGATGTAACCTAGATACTCACAGTTTGTTGACAAATCTGAGCTTTCTTGGCAGAGGCTCGGTACCCCAAAGCTTCTAGTGTAGTCAGCAGATCCTGGGTACCTTGATAGCACTCCGCTTTTGTCTTGGCTGCAATCAGAATGTTATCTACACACTGCAAAAGAGTCAGGTAAGGGTGTTGCTGACGGTACTCACTCAGGTCTTCATATAAGGTTTCATTGAAGATGGTGGGGGAGTTCTTGAACCCTTGTGGCAGCTGAGTCCAGGTCAGCTAACCATGGATCCCTTGCTCGTCATCCTTCCACTCAAAGGCAAACATTGCCTGGCTCTGGGGGGCACTTGAGGGGGAAGGCTACATCTATGAGAGCCTGATTGGTAGTGGGGTTCCCATCCGGACCCTCAATGGGCTTCCTGGCCTCAGCCATAATGCAGTTCTGCTCCTTGGTGGTGAAAAGGACCTGTAAGAGCTGCTGACAATCATCCCAAGTGGGCTGATGAATAAAAAGAATTGAGTCTAAGAGGTCAATCAAGGCAGTAGGTTTTTCAGAGAATTTAGGATTCTGCATCTTCCAGTTATAAAGATCACTTGTGGCAAAGGGCCAATAGTGATATTCTTGGTTCGGGGGGTTTGCTCCATTGGGGTGGTCCCACCACGTGAAGGGGCAGCAGAGGGGAGTCTGCCGCCGGATTGCACAGGGCTCCACAGCAGGTGTGGGGTGGGCTCTGGAGGCTACTCCCTGGACCTGGGGCTGGAGTGGCCTTGTTCCCTGGCAGACTCGGAGGGACAGGTGCCCCCCAAGCTGAAGTGGCCTCATTGTCTGGCAGACTCAGAGGGACAGGTGTCCCCTGAGGTAAGGGTTGATAAGTAGGGGGAAAAAGCACTTCTGGATTGGTTCCTCCTTGGAGGACTGGGGGAGGTGCAGTAGGTTCAGGAGACTTCTCCTTTTTCTCCCTCAAGGCTAGGAGCTTGGCCACTTCTTTGTCTGGTGGGGGAAGAAAAGGTTTTAACCATGATGTCAGGTCCTCCATGAGGTCCTGCCAAGCAGTTATATATGGGATCTGATCCAGGTGCCTGGTCCCAGACTGGTAGACGATATCTTTGACCTGAAAGATAGTGGGGAGATGGAAAGTGCCTACTGGTGGTCATCCGGTGTGTAATGCCAGCCATTCATTCCTGCAAAGAGTTACAAGTTTATTTCTAGACATGTTAAAACCGTACTCTCGGGCTTTGTCTTTGAAATCCTGGAAATTAGCCAAAGTTAGGGAAAGGGGCATCATCTGTGTCTGCCCCATGTTGCCCTCCAAATATAACAAGATGCACACAAAACAAATAGCGCACAAGACACCTCCAGAGAGCAAGAGCCTGCCCTTGCAGGTTTCCAGGCAAAACTAAAATTGAGACAACAGTGTAGCTCCGTTTGGTGGTCGCAACCCACCTTGTCTCTCCACTAGAGGAAACACCTGGTCTTCTTGACCAGGGACTGGGGGTTCTACGTCCTAGTCCCCCATCCACAGGGTGTTTCCTCTCCTACTCTGTTGGGGATTCCGTGTCCCAACTACAGACTTAACAGATGAAACCAACACAGAACAGGGCAAGACAAATAGACAATACTGGCACACGTGCACTCACCTCCCGAGTAGGTTCTCGGTGATTTGGGGGGGGACAATCCTGGATGAGCCCCCAAATGTTGGCCCCAAGTCGCAGGGTCCCCTCCATAAATCACCCAATGACCAAGTCCAATGCAAAAGCAAGGGGCAGTTTATTAGCTAGCTGGGGCTAGGGCTTCCTGTTCCTGATGCAGCAGGAGAGCAGAGAAGCCTTGACCACAGAAGGGAAAGCAGTTTTAAGGGTACAGAAAGGAACAAAGGGAGGGGGTGTTCGGTGAACTGCTGGGGAGAGCTGATAGGGGATTAGGGGATTGGACAATTTCTGTTCTGGGGTAATTAGCCTGGGGAAGGATTTATTACTACTGGGGCCGAGGGTGGGTGCCTTTATCACTCTGGATGGACATACTGACAGCCGGGGGTGGGGAAGGAGGCAGGTTGCCTATCACCTTTGGTATGCAGCTGCAAATTGACCTTTGGTATGCAGCTGCGAATTGAAGGCTGTGGGACAAAGTAGAATTAGTGAAAGGCTGTGGGACAAAATGAGTTAGTTTTAACAAAATGGAGTCAGCTTGTTTCTTTCACTGGGATTTGGTTGTGACCAACCCAGCCCTGTTTTTTTGGTCCCTCGCAGTCTGGTATTTTAGAGAGATGTCACATTCAGCCTTATTGACAGGGCTCAGCACCTGGAGAAGCCGGCAAGGACAGACAAATGAAGCTGAAGACTGCTGCCTCTGAACATAGAGTCCAGGTCAGAGGAGATCCAGTTATTTATTCTTCCAGTTATCACCTCCCTGTTGCTTCCTGAATGTGCATTTCCTGTGTATTGCTGATAGCAAACATCTCTGGGCTTTCCTGTCCAGCACCAGTCCTGAATCGAGTCTAGTGGATATTCTATAGCACAAGCATGGAAGTGGGGCTTAAATGATAGTAGCCTGCCAGATTTTTGGTTTTTCTGCTTCCGAGGGCCAGGATTTCAAAAGAATGATTATTTACTTTTAGGTTTTGACTATGTGGTAATTGCATACCTCTGGCAATAAATTTGAGTTCCTATTGCTCCATATCTTTGCCAGCAGTTGATGTTGTCAGTAGATTTTTGCCATTCTAATAGATACATAGTGATAGCTCATTGTTCCTTCACTTTGCAATTCTTTAGTAACATATGATGTCGAGCTTCTTTTCACATGCTTATTCACCATCTGCATATGTTATTTGGGTAAGTGTCTTTTCTGATCTTTTGCCCACTTGTGAATTGTTTTTATTTACTTTCTTTTTTTTAATTCAATCATAGCTGTGTACATTAATGCAATCATGGGGTACAATGTGCTGGTTTCATATATAATCTGAAATATTTTCATCAAACAGGTTAAATAGCATTCATGGCATTTTCTTATTGTTTTAAGACCTTTAAATTCTGCATTCAGTAAGTTTCACCTATACCCTTCTAAGATGCATCACAGGTGAAGTCCCACCGATTACCCTCTCTCCATCCATTCTCCCCCCTCCCTTCCCCTTCCTTACCCTTTTCCCCATATTCTTGTGCTATATTTATTTACATTTTTGAATTCTAAGAGTTTTTTTGTGGATTTTGAATATCAGTCCTTTATCAAATAGATGTTTTACAATTTCTCCAGCCTCTGCCTTGCTTTTGCATCCTCTTAACAGTGGCTTTGCAGAGAAGTTTGTCATGTCCAACTTATCAGCCCCCTCCACCTTGCCATAATGGATCATGCTTTTGGTGTTTATCTGAAAAGTTATTGCCAAACCAAAAGTCATCTAGATTTTTTCACATATCATCTTCTAGAAATTTTATAGTTTTGCATTTTACATTTAGGTCTTAAGATCCATTTAAAATTAATTTTTGTAAAAGTTGTAAAGTCTGTGTCACTTGTTGCACATGAATTGATTGTTCCAGTACTGTTTGTTGAAAAGACTATCTTTTCTTCATTGAATTCCTTTGCTCCTTTGTGAAAGACTATTTGGCTACATTTATCTGAGTCTATTTTTGAGCTTTTTATTCTGTTCCCCTGACTTATTTGTCTAGTCTTTTGCCAATACCATGCTGTCTTGATTACTGTAGCTTTAGAGTAAGTCTTCAATCAGGTAGTGTCAGTCCTTCAACTTTGTCTTTCTGTTGGTTATTATGAGCCTTTTACTTTTTCATATAAACTTCAGAATTAGTTTGTAAATATCTACAAAATAATTTGCTGGGATTTTGATTGGGATCATTGTGAATCTACAGTTAAAGTTGAGAAGAATTGACATCTTAATAATAATGAATCTTTCTATCCATGAATATGAAATATTTCTCCATTTATTTAGATTTTTAATTTTTTCATCAGAGGCTTGCTAGTTTCCTCCATATATAGACTCTGTACATATTTTTTTTAGATTTATAAGTATTTATTTTTTCTTTTTTAGGAGGGTGCTAATGTAAATGGCATTTGTTTTACATTTCAAATTCCAATTTTTCATTGCTGGTATGTAGGAAAGTAATTAACTTTTGTATATTAACCTTTTTCCCCTGCAACCTTGCTGAAATGCTTCTAAGAGATTTTGGATTTTGTTTATTGTTATTGTCCTAAACAATCATCTCATCTATGACAGTTTTATTTATTACTTCCCAATATGTATAACTTTTATTTTCCTTTCTTGTTTTATATTAGGTAGTGTTGCAGGAAGACAAGGCCCAACGGAGAGAAAGAGCACCTAAACACTTTGTTTATAAGAGGAAGGGCTTTATTCACCAGCTGGGAGCTTACAGCATAGAAGAATTCTAAATGGCTGCACTCCCCGACTGGCTTGGTCTTTCCCTTTTTATCTCCAATCAAAAAGTTCCAATGCATAGATACCTTTTTCACTGGCCAGTTTGAATCAAGCGGGAGATGCTGTTCCAGCCCCCACAGAACTACAGGATTTCACAGAAGTGGAAATGTACAAGTTTTAGGAAGTTAAGTTAAAAATTCTCAAGAGCTGAGTCACCATGGAGAGGACCCTGAAGGTGTATCCTTGTGATCTCCTTGAGAAGACCTGTTTTACTGGACCTCACCCTTCTCAGGTATCCTCTCTCCATAGGAGTTTTAGTACAATGTTGGTTGAATAGGAGTGATAAAATGGGACACCCTTGCTGTGTTCCTGATAGTAGAAGAAAAGCATCTATTTTCTCACCATTAAGAATGTTAGCTGTTGTTTTGTTTTTGAAGATGTTCTTTGTTGAGTTGAGTAAGTTTCCTTCTATTTTGAGTTTTCTGACTTTATTTTTTTAAACACGCAAGGGTGTTGAATTTTGTGAATGTTTTCTGCAGTGATTGATGTCATCAATGTGATATTATATGTTTATATATAATTTACTATATATATCCTGAAGTTATATTTTTCAAGAAAATTTCTTTTCTATTTTAAGATTTATTTGTAGAGAGTTATACAATGGACTTATATGCTTTTTAATTTATTAAAGCAAACATTTATTGAGCATATACCATGTGTAAGTTATCATATTAGGTGTGAAGGATGCATTAATAAATAAGTCTGTGTGAAAGTTTTGGGATAAATTTGCATTTGGTAAAGGGGAAAGTAAGAGAGGATGAGGAGGATAAATAGGGAGAAGGGATTGAGCAATAGTTATAAGAGAGATGTGATGTTTTTATTCTCCAACTTTTCTTCACTATACTTTTAATTGAGGAAGGGTCACTCTCCTGGACACTTAAGTGATTGAATCTTTCTATATTTCTATGATTTCTGTAGTGTCTAGCTTCTCCTTCACATAAAATGGCATGTATCATTTTATGACCTATTCACTGCCTATCAGTTCAGTTACATCACTGAAGTTTCCCAGTCTGTGCACATACTGCACTATCTAATTTCACTACTCTTATCTTATTTTCTGGGCCAACTCCTAATTATCTTTTATTATCTTGATCACCCTGTGAGAGCCTAAATTGCTTCTATTAAGTTGTATTTGAAACTATTTCAAATCCTTCAATGCTCTTTGGAAAAAAATTGGTCTAGCTCTTTACTTTTTTCCTTCATTTTCTTAGATTTACTCTGATTCTCACCAATGACCAGTCTGTGCTCCTCCAGTAGAAGGTAGGGCCCTGGGTAGACCTACTTGGCAGACAACTTTTAATATTTTCTATAAGAAAGTTTTATTCTGTTCAAACTAAAAGATCAATTTGGAGGCTGAACATGGAAGCAGGTATGTAGAAGTTTGTGTAAGGGAATACTCAATAGGACTGTCAGGTGATGGTTTCTATTTTCTCTAAGATAAAAGAAAGTTCATCTGTTGCAAATGTAAGGAGTAGGTATGGGGTTGGGGCTTGATGAGGGTGTTGAAGGTTTTAATAATTGTTGAGGGAAATGGGAAAAGGAACTGAAAACACTAAAGGTTTCCGAGCATGCTGAGGATGGAGTGCAGTTGTAAACTGAATGTGTGGTGGTCATACTGACATCACTGATGACACTAATGCTGTCCTGATGTCTCTAGCACATTTTGCACTCTCAAATTAGGAGTAGAGAAGACAAGTGGTTAGAACTAATCCAGGTTTAAGGGTTTGCTGAATGGGCACAATCAGGGATATGAAAATGTAATATACTAATGAAGTGCTGGAGTTTTGATACTGGATAGATACTTTGAATCCTGGCTCTGCTCCTCACCATGTGACCTCCTGCAAATTACTTAACCTCCTGAAGTCTCATTGTCTCACCTGTAAAATGGGAATAATCATACGTACTTTACTGATTCAACCGATATTGAGTGCCCTACTGTACATTGTTCTGAGACCTGAAGATATAGGTTGAGATGAAAAGATATGAAAATTCCTGCCTTCTTGGATCTAATAATTTTATGAGGAGAGAGAAAATAAGATAAATGAATAGAATATATGTTAGATGGCAAAATGTTTAGGAGAAAAAATAGGAGGTATAATGTGTAAAGAGGACTGCAATGTATTTATTTTTCTTCATTTTATTTATTTATTTATTTTTGTAGAGACAAAGTCTTACTTTATCGCCTCGATAAAGTAGTGTGCCCTGGCGTCACACTGCTCACAGCAACCTCCAACTCCTGGGCTTAGGCGATTCTCTTGCCTCAGCCTCCCGAGTAGCTGGGACTACAGGTGCCGGCTATATCGCCTGGCTATTTTTGTTGTTGCAGTTTGGCCAGGGGACAGGTTTGAACCTGCCACCCTTGGTATATGAGGCCGGCGCCCCACCCACTGAGCCACAGGCACTGTCCTGTTTTTCTTCATTTTAAACATACATAATATTTGTACATATTTATATTACATATTTATATGTGCCACCTGGGGTACAGGTGGTATTTTGATACATGCATACAATATGTACTGATCAAATCAGTGTATTTAGGATATTCATCACCTTGAACATTTGTCATTTGTGTTGGGAACATTAAAAAATCTTCTTTTTAGTTATTTCAAAGATTATAACCTTATGGCGCTATCAAACACTAGAACTTATTCCTTCCAACTGTATTTTGTACCCATTAACCAGCCTCTATTTATCCGCTCCCTCTCCAAACACAAACACCCTTCCCAGCCTCTGGTAACTATCATTCTACTCCACAAGATCAACTTTTTTCAGCTTCCATATATGTCTGAAAACACGCGATATTTTTCTGGGCTTGGCTTATTTCACCTAACATAACAATCTCCAGTTTTCTTTAGATGAGTAGCCAGGACAAACCTTACTGAGTTGATGTTTGAACCTCAAAGGATTATGAAATCACTAGGATGTAAATAAACACAGTGGGCTAGCCGAGTGCACAGTATGATTCAATAAATTCAAACTAATAAGTAATTTTCATTGTCCTGAGAGTGCCTGAAACGACAAATTTTTGGAAGATGACTGCTTTCCCCCCCTTTCCTTAGGGTTTTAAGCAGAGCATTTGTAACCATCTCCTGCTAGAGCTCCTCATTGACTCCCATTCCAAGCCCTAAACCTTCAAATCTCACCCTTTGCTTAAGACTGAGCTCAAACCTCACTTCCTAAGGGGCACATTCCTGGTAGTCGCTATTCTTTACCTCTCACACTCTTGCCCCTTGAGACACCGCTGATCCTTTTGCACACTGACGGGTTTTAGTCCGAGTTCCATCACTAAGTCGAGGTTTGACTTTGAGCAAATCCCTTTTCTGGGTCTCATTTTTCATCAGCAAAACGAAAAGATTTTACTAGACCACCAGCGACCAACTAAGCGGCTTTAGTATTTTACGACTTAAGAGCAAATCCGGGGGCGGCGCTTGTGGCTCAAAGGAGCAGGGCCCCAGCCCCATATGCCGGAGGTGGCGGGTTCAAACCTAGCCCCGGCCAAAAACTGAAAAAAAAAAAAAAGCAAAGCCGGTATTCTACACTCCCTTCTCACATCTCACTCAACAGTCCTAACGGCAACTAGTGCCCGCAGCCCGAAGTCTCCACCGAAATCAGGGTCATAGTCTGGGTAAGGCACAGCCAACAAAGCAGAGGAAACCAGTACATTCTCCTCACACCGAGGACATCTGACCTTTCCCCGGACGGTCGCCCTCTCTGCATTTCCCGTCCTTCCCCAGATCTTCTTCCGGGATACTCGCTCCTGTCTGATCCTGTCCCCCATTCAAGCTTTAGAGTCCATTGGTTGTTTCTTCAAGGAAGCAAAGCTTTTTCTACCGTTGATTGGCTTCCATCTTTGTTGATAGGATCGTCATAAACAAGGCGTGCCTGGTCGCCCTGGTAACGCCCTGACAGTAGCTCTGATTGGTCAACGTTCTAATCCCATCTTCCGTCCCAGCCGAGAGTGGTTGAGTCCCTGGCGGGGCGCGGCGGTGGTAGGTGTAGCGTACAGGTTCCCGAGCTGACGTGGCTTAAATAGGGAGGGGGGCAGCTGGAACCTCCGGGGGCAACCGCTTCCAGGTGAGTGGGGGACGCTCCCCAACTCCTCCTCTCTGTGCGTCCAATAACGGTCACCCCGTCACAGGGGGCGCGGGTTTGGCGGCCACTGTCGAGGCCCCTCCCCGCCCGGCCTCTCCCGGATTCAGTCCGGGATCCAGTTGTGCACCGGCCTCTCCTCACCTACCAGGCCTAGTTCTAGTAACCCACTTGTCTCTTTGGTCCCTTCGGGGGCTTTGGGGTCTCCCTGCGTCTCCATGGAGCACATACTCGCTATCTGTCCCCTCCCCAGGACGTTTCTCCTCTGAGAACGATGGAGAAAAACGCGCAGGTCAGTTCTGTCCTCTCGGCCTTGTTCCCTGAGCGGCCTGCTTAAGCCGGCCTCTGTGCGCAGCAGTTGGTCGGGGAGAACCTGCCGGGCCCCTACACTCAGGCCTTAACAAACTTACTTAGTGTCCCAAAAGATAGGCGGGACTCAAACAAAGATCTTGAGGGCGGAGATCACAGAAACATTGGAGAAATTAATGCAAACGGAGGCCGGTCCAATGATCCTGCGAATGCTAATGGGTTATTGGAAAGATGAGAAAAGAAGGACGATACCTGCAATCTCACCAACACTGAAATCTCAGGAATCAGTAGTGAGCAGGTTATTAGAAGAAAGGGAACTTGAAGAGCGTTCTGGAGGAAAAAAGAACGTGATTTGGTGGCATGGAGTGTGTTTATTATGCATAACAGGAATGTGAAGAGGAGGGTGAGTCCCTTGAGGAATGTGGAATATATTTATCTGACTTATTTAGAGAGCTCCAGTTGGTTTACGGGGAGAGGACATTTTAAGAGTAGGAAGGGATATTTAAAATCATGGATAAGTACTTTTCACTTTTGGAGAGAGAAGCTGTCAGAGCTCTTAAAGGACCCGTTCCCAGTTCTGTGCAACATGGAAGTGGAGAACTCCTTACTTAAAGGCTGGAAGTCTTTCCAAATGCATTAGTTAATGAAATTTCGATGGTTAGAATGATTATGAAAGTTCAAATTGAGGAAATATTCTGTTAGAAAAATGGCAGGATTTGGTCTTGGAATAGAAATAGGAAAAAGTCGAAGAATTCTTAAAATTGCAAACATTGTGCATTAACTGCTTCACAGCTTTTACCCTTTATCCCTAGACCATGGCATGACCAATTCAGTGTTTTCCTATTCACTACTTTAACGACGTCTGTAGTTTCTAAACATTTTTAATTGTACACTCTATTGTTAAAACATTTTTGAGCACGAATATCCCCACATATAATGTATTTACCTCTGAATAATCCATTACTTCCATTGGAAATATATATAAACTACAAGAATATAAATTTAAAAGAATGACATTTAAAAAAAGGTCTTGCCTTAGAACACTCCAGCCTGATTTGAAGATCACATTAAGGTGCCTCTTTGTTTGCATCTCTGTGGAGTTTTTTCTTTTGCAAATACTATTCATATTCTGCATTTTTATATACTGCACTTCTTCCTAGTTTTTACTTAGTCTTAGTTCTACAAGTAATTATATATTTATTGCTCATCACAAGTCCTTATTAAACATGTTTCGTTAGTTATTTTGGTTGTCTCAAGATTTCTTTCTAATTCTTTTCTCTATTTTTCAATTTTATTTCTGCTGTGATTTTTATGTCCTTTTTTCTGCTTATGTTGGTTTCAATTTGCTCTTTTTTTCTGATTTCCTACCCAAGCAGCATGGGTTTCTGATTTCTCTCCTTCTTTTCTAATATATGCATTTAGGGCTATCTGCTTTGAACATTGTTTATATTAAAAAAGCTTCCTATACAAGTAGATCTGGTCCATGGGATAGATAAGAAAAATTTTGTCAAATCATAGGGTTTATTTAAAGAGTGGGAAAGAAGGTCCAGCAGAGGAAGGAAGAATAAGAAATTCATGTTTGCACAGTATTTGAAATGAAACTACTGTGAAAGAAAAGGCATTAAAGATAACCTTGAAGGTGTACTTAACTGTGGTTGTACTTAACTGTGGTTGTACTTAAATTATGTACGGCTGAGGTCACTCCTCAAACTTAACGCATGCATATTTAGTTAAGACTCAGTAGTTTTCCTTAATTCTCAAAGTGATTCTTAGTCAGATCAAGGACTTAATGGGAAAATATTGTGCTATGTAGCTGGGAAAAACATATTCAATATTATGGTATACAATTTTATGATTAGAAAATGAAAAACTTTTTCAGGATATAAAAAAGCTATTTTCATTAAACAAATCTAAATGTAAATGGTAAGTGTAACATACAGAGCACTACCTGGCAAGTGTATCTCCAACTGCTTTATGTATAACTTATGTATCCTCATTATTTAACTCATTTTATCCTTAAAACCCTAAGGGGGAAGAACTATCAGTATCCCCAGTTTTAAGGTAAGTAAACTAAGGCATAAGGAAGTTAAGTAATTTGCCCAATCACACAGCTCAACAAAGTTTCTTGGCTAGTAGAAGATACATAAAAGATATTCTATTTTCTGAATAACCTTAATCACTCAACATTCTTTAGCTGCAAATAGGGATAAAGGCATAAAGTTAAAAGTTACATAGGTGCTTTTTTTGAGCAGTACACAGTCTAAAATGAAATGATTCATAGTAATAAGGCCCCAAATGTTTTCATATTGTTTATACCACAATAGGCTCACTCAAAGTCCAAGATATATATGCATGAATGTTTATACAGCAGTATTTGGATGGCTAACAATTGAAAATGATCCAATATCCTTTCTGAAGACCATTGTGTTGCAGACTGTAATATATTTCACCTGCACAGTTTTATTTCATTTATATGTGATAATGGTTACCAATATAGAAGAAACCATGTCTAATTTGCTAATTCTTATATTTTCCCCCCTTTTTTCCTACAGAAATGCTGAGCCGATTGTCAGGATTAGCAAATGTTGTTTTGCATGAATTATCAGGAGATGACACTGATGAGAATATGAGGACTCCCTTAGACCCTGTGAGTAGCTCTAATCTGATTTAAAATGATAAGACATAAGTTCCAAATTTAAGATGAAAAGGTGTGAGCAGCCTCCTCTGGTGCTAGGTGGAAGTGAGGAGTCAAAAAATTTTGAAACTTTATAAATGATGCTTTTCCTATAAGTTTGTAGCCTAAAGAGCTTCAGTTATAGTAACCACAGGTGATAATTTGAAAGGTGTTTCTTGTTTGTCCCCCAGGGCCTTATCTATTGCCAATGGTTTTAAGTCCTTATCCTTGGTATAGATTCCTCTTCCACAGGAAAGGATTAAATGACAAATGGGGAAACTGGAATACCTTTTGAGTTTGAGAATATCATTTTGCTTTTATAGTTTCATCTACCATTTCTCTCATAGTTTGTATTGTATTTTCTGAGGACCACATAAGGAATTGAAAGACCTCCTGTAGTTTTTTGGAAAGATAAGCAGTAATACCTAGAGGTTAAGGGAGTTTCATTAAGCTGTTGTCTTAATTTTAAATTTTGGTCTCTTCTTAATGGTTTCTGATCTATGCTTCCTTTTAATGTCTCTTTGGTAAAATTAGATAATAAATGAGATAGCGTTTATAAAATACTTAATACATTATAATGTCTGTGATTATTACTATTGGATCAGAGTTAGAAAGATTCTTAAGTTAACAAGGATGTGAGTTAGGAAAGACAAAGGATGAAATTGGAATAAAGGAACTTTTCTTTGGAAACTAATACCTTTTCCCTAATGTGCTGGCCACTTTTTATCTAAAAACTAGGACTTACCCCAGGAATCTGACATGGAATTTAATAATAGAACACAAGAGGATGTTCTGGAACGCCTGGCTTATGCAGAGAAGTTAGTGGTGGAGCTAAAAGATATTATTAGACAGAAAGATGTTCAACTGCAGCAGAAGGATGAAGTTCTGCAGGTACTACTGTTGTCCTTCCTAACAGAGCATTTGACAGATATACTATTCACTTAGATTTTTCTCTTCACCTATATTATTAGAGAATCTGATTCTTATTTCCCTAATACTATGGCATGATGTGTACTTTTTTGTTATGTGCTAGGTAAATATTGAATAAACATTTATATATTGACCGTCATTATTCTCTGGCAGGAAGAAAGAAAAGCTGCTGATAACAAAATAAAAAAACTAAAACTTCATGCTAAGGCCAAATTAACTTCTTTGAATAAACACATAGAAGAAATGAAGGCTCAAGGAGGGACTGTTCTGCCTACAGAATCTAAGTCAGAGGAGCAACTTTCCAAGGTATGATGACTGGGTATAAAACATATATTTTCTAAGTCAGAAATGCCTCCCAATATGACAGAACAGTAAAGCAGATCTTCATTAATCACAAACATTTAAGATAGTAGAAAAATACATCACTAAAGACTGTTCTTTTTTAATGAGCTTGTGGTCCAGCTGGACTATAGATTGCACATGGAGAATAAAAACACTATAGAAAAACATGGATGTGAAATGTCTGGTCATGACCCAGACTTTAAGAGAATTAAAAAAAAAAAAATTAATAAGAGGAAATAAGTACTGATATGAGACACTTAGGAGAGATACGTATCTTTTGAAGGAATGTCATCATTGATGAAAGAAGATTATGTGATATCTAAGGTTTCTTCTAGCTCTGAAATCTTTCAATTCAATTACTTTATACAGAATATTCTATGTCCTTTCATGGCCACATAGTGGCAGATTCAAGTTTCACATGTTCTTGGCTGAATCAGGTAGATTACTTTGGTCTCCCAATAGGAGAGGTTCTCTCACTTTATGACTGCTACCAACAAAACAGTTTAAGGTTGGGGACACAAACAGGAATAAGGATAAGTATTGCCTTATCCTTATTGGAGCATTGTCTCCATACTCATTTTTATTATCTTTCCTCTGTGGTTAAACTCCAAGTGTTCATATTCAGCCAACTTTTTAGAGAACCAGAAACTTCAGTTTTGTGAAGAGTTTGGTATATGGAGGTAGGCATGTCACATGTGAATGTAGTTGTAGAGTGAGCCTAGACTTCATTCTGCATAAGAGATCTATTTGTTTGCTTGATTTTACTCTGCATTACCCTTTAACCTGCTAGTATTCTTAGTCTCAGTTTTCTCAGTTCTTGGGAAGTAGTTTTTAGTAATTTCTCTAGACACAACCCTTGGGTTCACCAGTTAGCTTTCCAGTACCCTGGTTAGTTTTTGTTTGTTTGTTCATTTGTTTTGAGGCTAATGTTCATAAACATTACTTTATCATGAATAAACTTATTTAACATTACAAAACATATTTTAAAAGCTTTTTTCAAATAATTTCTTCATCTTGATTCTTCTTACCTTGCTTTTGGTTCTTCCTCTGACATTTCTCTTCCCCTGGCTGTGGCTGCACCAACCTCTCTCCCCACATGATTTTGTTCCTTCTACTGTACCCGTAGCTATGTTATTAGATTTTTTTAATTATTTATTTTATACTCTTATTTTAAATTTAATTTTTAGCTCTGAAACCTTAAATCAACATGTCATAGTTCATCTCCTTCATCTGTTAAATAAAGGATTTCTAAATTTCAAGTATTAGTTATAGCAACACTTTAACTATGATATACCCAACACAGATCTAGGTATTCTGTGGAAAATGTAGTTGAAGAAATGATAGCAACATACTTTACTAACTATTATGTGAAAGAAGGGCAAAATTATTCTTTGTAGTTCTAGTAAACAGGACTAGGTTTGTTTTGGGAGGTGCAGTCAATAAAGAGGCGGAATCCCAGCCAAAGAGTTTTTGGAAAAAAAAGATTATTAAAACATTTGTTTTTTCCCTCACTGGCTCTTTTCTGATGTTTTTCTCTTTGCTTAGCAGCTGTAGTTTCCTGAACTCTATCCTGATTCTTCAAGGCAACCAGACTATGGTTTTTCAGTAAAGATTTAGTACTGCATGGCACTGATTGGTTTTACCCTCAGACTAAAAGCTGTCAAAATGGGGAACTCAGTGCCATTTTTACCAAGTATCATTTCTCAGCATTTTTCTGCTTTTGGTTGCTCTCTGATATTTTCAAATAGCTTTTTTCTGTATTATCCATAGCTTACAGCTGTTATCTGTGGGAGGGTGGTTCTAATGAGTGCTACTTGGCCATACTAAAACTGGAAAACTCTTAAGATTCCATACTTTTTCTTAGGTTAGCTGGTTTTTCTTGCTTCTATCAGTTTAATAAAACTATAATTAAATGGTTGTAAAGGGAAAATTACAGCAAAAGATCAAATTTTGTAATTTTTAATAAAATATTGTAATTATAATTCTTCTAAAGAAACGACTTCATCTCTTGCATTTTCAGCATGACAAGAGTTCTACAGAAGAAAATATGGAAATAGAAATAATGAAACATAAACTCCAGGAGAAGGAGGAACTAATTAACACTTTGCAAGCCCAGCTTACCCAGGCACAGGCAGAGCCAGCTGCACAGGTAGGGATTTAAGTTGCTTCATAATCATTAGGTTAATGAATCACTAAAGCCCGATGCATTATTATATGACAAATATATTTTTCTAGATGCCCAGTGGATATTTATCTATTTATCAGCCTGCCTGCCTTCCTTCCTTCCCCAGTAATTTTTTTTTGTAGGGACAGAGTCTCACTTTATTGCCTTCAGTAGAGTGCTGTGACGTCACAGCTCATAGCAACTTTCAGCTCTTGGGCTTAAGCGATTCTCTTGCCTCATCTCCTGGAGTAGCTGGGACTACAGGCACCCTCCACAACGCCTGGCTATTTTTTTGTTGCAGTTTTGCTGGGGCTGGGTTTGGACCTGCCACCCTTGGGTACAGGGCCAGCGCCCTACCCACTGAACCACAGGCACTGCCCCTCCTTAGTAATTTTATTAGCATATGCATTGGAGTTTGTAATTTTTGATTGATATTTATAGATACCCCATGAAGATTGCTTCCAAGACCACAGAACAATAAAACTACCAGTGTGCAGAGTTGGGAGAGTTGGGTGGACTGGGCCCAGCAAAGCCATAGGAATAGAACTGCCCAAGGCCTTGGTGACCCACCCCTCACACCAGTGTGCAGAGGACGCTGGACATACAAGGGTCCTAGGTCTTTTAGTCCTTCTTAATGTAGACCCCTTGCATTTTCCTAGCATTAGAGAATGGGACAGCTCTGCTGCTATTCTAAAATTGGCCAACTGTGCATTCCAACAATTATTACATTGGCTATTTTAGGGGTTTTCCTGTTCTTGGGGCTTCAGATATCACTCTTTTTTTTGAGACAGTCTTATTTTGTCGCGCTTGGCAGAGTGTTGTGGCATGATAGCTCACAGCAACTTCAGACTCTCAGGCTCAAGTGATTCTCTTGCCTCAGCCTCCCAAGTAGCTGGGACTACAGGCATCCGCCACAATACCCAGCTATTTTTAGAGATGGGGGTCTTGCCGTAGCTCAGGCTGGTCTTGACTTTGTGAGATCAAGCAATCTACCTGCCTCGGCCTCCCAGAGTACTGGGATTACAGGCATGAGCCACCACACCAGGCCTCAGATGTCTCTCTTGTTGCCTTCTTTTTCTTACACAGGCTCTAATACCATGTAGGTCTTATGACTTTTGGTGGTTTATCCCTACTTGCTTGCTTGTATTTTAGGGTTTATAAGAATGACTATTTTTCTAATTTTATTGTAAATGTTGTCCATGTATTTTTGGTTTTACTATCTGGTTGTGGTGTCTATATGTGAGGATTCAGAGAAATTGAAAAATTGCTGCTACTGCTTTGTCTTCCTTTGACCAATTAATTTTGATGACTACTTTTTGAAAACCACAGTGCATATAATTCACTTTTATATTAAGTAGAAATGAGAAGGAAATAAGATAGGTATTTAGGGGAAACAAGAAGGGAGGTCAAATAATTAAAAATGCTAATTCTTTTGCTTAAATAAAATTGTTTTTCTTTCTATGGCTTCAGTTTACTAAGAGTAATATAGAAATGGAAGAATTTATAATTATGAAGCAACAGCTCCAGGAGCAGGAGCAACTTATCAGCACTTTGCAAGCCCAACTCAGCCAGACACAGAAAGAACAAGCTGCACAGGTATGTGGAGAATATCTCATAACATTGGGATAAAGAACCACAAAGTCCAATGGGTTATTATGTGCTTATTAATTCAGTAAGTCACTTTTTAAAATTTTAGTAGAAAAAAATAACTAGAGAGTTATAGTAAAAATTAGAAGGATGTGTAGTAGAAGAAATTAGAAAATATGTGATAGGTAAGTGCATTACTAGGGAACACCAGAAAACCTCAAAAAGTGTTATTTATTTTGATGAATTTAGAGGCCAAATCGATGGCTGTTTCTTTGTTCTCCTCATCCAGAAAACATTGAACACCCGCCCATATATTTTTGCTTTGTGAATGCTTTTGAATCATGAAAGATTTTTTTCCTTAAGTACCTTTGCACGTAGCTAATCTTATACACCAGGTGTTTACTTTATTGGTAACTTGTAATATTAGTGGTTCCCTCTGTCTGTGGATGGCCTATTCCTGTTTTTGTAGTTAAATTCTATTCTGAAGTCCTTAATGTTACCTATTAGCTTTTAGTATGTCCTTTTTTAATATAAGCACTATGTGAAACAGAAAACATTATTTACCAATGAGTTGCTTAAAATATGAAAAGCCAGGATATATAAATATGTTAACAGATCCATCATAGTATAAGCTGTCCTGAATAAGTATCAAAGCAAACAGTAATACAAAGTTATTAGGAGATCAAAGAGTGTGGCGGTCAAGGAAGGTTACATGGAAAGTTGGGTTTTAGGCAAAACTATGATGAATAGATAATATTCTAGACAAGCTAGGGAAAGGTATTTCAGTCATGCTGCATGTGCAGAGTCTCAGTTTAAAAAAGAATATGGGACATTTACAGGAAAGAATGTTAGATGTGTTTGGCTAATGAAAGACTCCAGTGCTTACACATTTAAAGCACAAGATTCCAAATTCATAATGTATTCAATTAATCAAAAATTTGAGGTTCTTTTCCTCCTATCAAAAAGGAGAATCAAGGTCAATTCAAGGTGTCACCAACTAAGAAATCAGCAATAGTTGAAGGACCAATGCAAAATAGGCAAGCAAAGAGCTCAGTAGCATGCTCAACCATATATCTTAAGCAAATAAATAAACAAGCACACACGCACACACAGGCACACATACCTTAACAAACAGAAATATTGATATTAAGTAGTCCATTTATTTCCATTCCATTCTGTTATGAGCCAGTTACAAATGAGCATGATCTAAAAGCATGCAAGTAATGACAGCTGAAAATATCGGCTGGGGAGGTGGTGTGGGTTTAGAAGCACATTCAAATTTTTTGAAAATAAGTCAAGAAGATGGATTTGTATTTCTAGTTTTAGAGAATTGTAAATTTTCACTTACAGGACATGAAAAGTTCACTGAAAGATTTTGAGAATGAACATATTGAAAGATGTGTCTGAGTTTAACAGAAATCTTACTTCACTTTGTATGTTTAATATGCTAATCTTTTTAGAGATTTTAAAAGATATACTTTTACTATTTCTAGTAATTATGAAAATATAACTTTTTTTTTTTTTTTTTTGAGAAAGGGTCTCTCTCTATTTTCTGGGCTAGAGTGTAGTGGCATCGTTGTAGCTCACTGCAACCTCAAACTCCTAGGCTCAAGCAATGCTCTTGCTTCAACCTCCCAAGTAGCTGAAAATACAGGCACATGTTACCATGTCCTGCTAATTTTTCTATTTTTTATAGAGACAGGTTCTCACTATGTTGCTTAGCCTCGTCTTGAACTCCTGTCCTCAATACCTTGGTCTCCCAAAGTGCTAGGTTTATAGGCATAACCTATGATGCATTGCCAGAAAATACAATTTTTAATCAATATTTATATTTAGGGTAACTTCTGAATTTGAAAATAGGCTTTTTCTTAGATTTGGAAGTTATTATCAGGTCTATCTCTCTTCTGGCATTATCCTTGACATTCAAAATGTCATTTTAAAAGAGCTACTGTCTTATCAATTCTCAGTGTCTGTCTCTGGAGATTAGTCTGTGAGTTTTGTTTGTACAATATTTGGGGAGTGTAACTTGTATAGTTTCTCTGGTATGTGTCTTCAGTTGAGTTCCATGCAGCAGGTGGTCCGAGAGAAAGATGCCCGCTTTGAAACACAAGTTCGTCTTCATGAAGATGAGTTGCTTCAGTTAGTAACCCAGGCAGATGTGGAAACAGAGATGCAACAGGTGTGTTGCTAAGACTTAGTAGAATGACCACCTTTTTGGTTAATTTAATTAATTCATCACAGCCACTCCTCGGCCCTTACCCACTGCTGTTCCCTTGGTCTTAGAGTGCTCCTTATTGGCTTCTTTTGGGTGTCCTCATCTTCTGTTGCATATTAATTATTTATTTTTCTTATCCTTACCCTGCCCTGTGCTCCTGTAATGAGGTGGTTGGTACTCAAAAGCTGAGTTTAGTTGGTGAATGTATATGGTAGTCAGAAATTGGATTCTCTTCAGTTTGCTAATTGTAGCTACCTTTGTGCATTAAAAACCTAATCTAAAACTTCAAATCAATGGAGTCAGTTTTAAATTTTCAAAAAATTAGAGATGAAAAATAGTGATTCTGAAGCCATGAAATCTTTTATTAAGTCAGTAATTCCTTCTTAAAAAACTTTTGAGTAAAGTTTAAAAATGGCTTCATTGTATTTGAGTCCATCATCTACTAACTTTAAGTATTTGTTTTCATTTAGCATGTAGTACAATATACTGAAAAGCACTTCTGTGGTACTTGATGTTTGATCTGTTTTTGAGTGAAAACTTCTAAGCAATCTTTCAGAATGCATCACTAAGTTTCATAATACAACACTTTATTAAGTAGAATATTAATAGTATGCGTGTATCATTGATAATTTATTTAACAAGTGTTTTTCAAGTGCCTGCCCTGTGTATGAAACTAGGAGAAAAGAAATGGTTCTTGCCTGCAGAGAATGTTCTCTTTGGTCGGTGAGATATACATGAATCTATGTTACTTAGGTACAGGATGTTAACTGTATAATTTTGAAAGTGAACATGTGTCATTTTTCTCTAGATTTTAAAAAAGCTTTGAACATGTGTCATTTTTCTCTAGATTTTAAAAAAGCTTTCTAATTCAGAGAATTGCTTATGTCTGAGTTGTCAGTGCTCTGGAGAAGACATTTGGAAATTCTTTGTTGCTGCTGGATGGGGAGCATGGCATGCTGGTGTCCCATTCTTTAATCTGTCATCTTCAACATCCAGAAGTTTATGTTTATATTTCTACATGACATTTTAAAAAGTAAGCAGTGAATGGTGCTCATTTGTTAACTTTCTATGTCTAAAATGTTTGCTTCTCAGAAATTGAGAGTGATGCAGAGAAAGCTTGAAGAACATGAAGAAGCCTTGGTAGGCCGTTCTCAGGTTATTGACTTGCTGCAACAGGAGTTGACTACTGCTGAACAGAGAAACCAGGTATTGCCTACCTTGAGAGTATCCATTTTCACCTTAATTTGCCAGGCAGTGAGTATAAAAGCCTATTTTAAGCCTTTAGAGAATTGATGCCATTTATTCATTCTTTCAACAAATACCCTGTGCTTAAATGGTAATGATACAGTACAATGATAAGCAAAGTAAATATATTTCCTTCCTTTGTGAACCTTACCTTTTACATCTTTATTGTTGCTTTTTTATTTGTTATTTTAGGTCTAGGGCCCTAGTTTCTTTAGAGTGTCATACTGTTATTTTATAGGGGTTTGTTATTGGGCTATTCTTTTTTTTCTAAAGAATAAAACTTGGTAGGGCTGTCTGGTTTCCTCCATGTTGTTTAACCCCCTATAATTAATTATCAAGTTCTGCTGATTTGACCTCTTAAATAATTCTTGAATTTGTCTTCTTCATCAGACCTTTCAGTACCCTAATTCTAGTTAGGAACATCTTTGCATAGAAAGTGCTTCCTGACAGGTTTTTCTCTGCCTGTCTTTTCCCTCCCACCCCCATGTATATCTTCTATGTGCAACTAGAAGGATATATCCAAAAATAGGATCTGACCAAACCTTTTCATTAGTTAAAAAAGCAAATATGAAGTCCTCTAACAATTTGGTATATAAATATTCTTATGATTTATTTGGTTTATGATTATTTTTCCACTTCATTTCCTGCCTTTTCTTGATAAGGCTTTACCCCACTATCAACTCCAAACTATACAGATAACCATATTTTTTCTAAGTCGTATATTTTCTTGGTCTGTTTATCTGCTTAAAATATTCTTTTTTTTTTTGAGACAGAGTCTTACTATGTCACCACCAATACTCAGAAGAGTGCCATGGGCCACAACTCCCAGCTATTTTTATTTTTATTTTTTATTTTTGTTTTGTTGCAGTTGTTTAACTGGCCTCTGTCAGGTTTGAACCCAGCACCTTTGGTGTATGTGACTGGCGCCATAACCACTGTGCTATGGGCGCCGAGCCTAAAGTATTCTTTTTAATGCTTACTTGGTTGATTCCTCATTATTTAAATCACAGATGAGGTAGCTCTTCTTTTAGGATGGCTACCCTAACCCATCTTTCTTTTCTGCTCCTGTTAATATCTTGTATCTGTCTCATGGCCTCAGTAATTTTCTATTATACTTACTTGTTTCAGTGTGCCTGAACTCAGTTCCTTAAGTCTGTATTCATTCATTTACTCAGTACTTATTGAGTACCACTCTATGCCATATACTGTGCTAGGTGCTAGACAAGAAAAAGTGTAAAACAGACACCATCCCTTCCATTAGGGAACTTATTTTCTAGTGCAGAAATAAATAGATAATGAGCACAAACCATCAAAAGTATCAAGAATCAAAAAAATAGAATCTTACTTAACTCTAGTTTTCATCCCAAGTGCCTATTTCTATACTTCACCTAAAAGAAAGACTTCACTATGCTTACTCAAGTGAAATAATGTATTTCTACTCACGAGGCTCTGTGTTTTTTCTTAGATTCTCTCTCAGCAGTTACAGCAGGTGGAAGCTGAGCATAACACTTTAAGGAATACTATGACAACAGAAAGACAAGAGTTCAAGATTCAGGTAGAAAAGATGGAACTTGAAGTGGCAGAGAAAAAATTGTCCTTCCATAACCTCCAAGAAGAAATGCATCATCTTTTGGAAAAGTTTGAGCAAGCAGGCCAAGCCCAGGCTGAACTAGAGTCTCAGTACAGTGCTTTGGAGCAAAAGCACAAAGCAGAAATGGAAGATAAGACTTCTCACATTTTGAGTCTTCAAAAGACTGAACAAGAGCTGCAGTCTGCCTGTGATGCTCTGAAGGATCAAAATTCAGAGCTTCTCAAAGATAAGAATGAACAAGCATTCTTATCAGCCCAAGCCATTCAACAGTTGGAAGGTCAGTGTTTGATTGCTTTTGAAATCCACACCTCAGTATTTCATATTTTTGGGGATCTGTTAATGAAATCCTTTGTTCAAACCAGTTAATAGGACTAAGAAAGAGATCTCTTTTGAACTTGTTGCATTTTTTCTGCTTCTGACTAAAGTTATAATCTGTCTTAATATTATATATAATTACCATTACAGTACTGAAAACATGTTAGGGATGGTCCAGATACTAAATAGAATGCTATGTGAAACATGACTCTGATTTGAAGGGTTCAATAAATGAATTGAGTAGGATTTGAATTAGTTTGTGGAAAAACTCAGGTAGGGAGACTGAATTGGATAGAGTTATCCTTAATCTAAAGATGACTCTGAATGCCTTTGTTATAGGTAAACATTTCTTTTTCTTTTCTTCTTCTTCTTCTTCTTTTTTTTTTTTTTATTAAATCATACACTAATGCAATCATAGGGTACAATGTGCTGGTTTTATATACAATTTGAAATGTTTTCGTCAAACTGGTTAACCTAGCCTTCACGGCATTTTCTTAGTTATTGTGTTAAGACATTTATATTCTACACCTAGTAAACGTCACATGTACCCTTGTAAGATGCACCATAGGTGCGATCCCACCAATTACTCTCGAAAATTTCTTTTAAAGAAAATATCCTTTAAAAAGCCATAAGGAAAATTTATTTTTTGAAATGTTATAAAAATAATGTGTCTTGGGCGGTGCCTGTGGCTCAAAGGAGTAGGGCACCAGCCCCAAATACTGGAGGTGGTGGGTTCAAACCTAGCCCTGGCCAAAAACTGGGGAAAAAAAAAAATAATAATAATAATAATAATAATGTGTCTTAAAGAATTGAACATTTTAGAAGTTTATAAATTAAAAAGTGAAATTTGCTCAACATTAATCCATTTCACCTGTCCTCTTCCCCAGATTATACCCTCTTATAATAGATTGGCATATGCCTAAAGGAAATATTTTAGAAATAATTAAGTAGAACATTTTATCAAAGAATTGAATATTAGCCAGACAACCTTGAAGGGAATTACTCAGGATCAGGGTGTTACATGAGTATACTGTCCTCTTAGCTGAACTATAGTTATGTTTAAATCTATGTTGTGGAGCCTTGGTGGGTCCCCTAATGCCTAAGTGGAGATTGAAGAAAATACAGTAAAACCGCTAAAGCCATTTTCCAGGGGAAAAGAAAAACAGATGATTTTGTTTTTAAAAATGGCTAAGCATGACCAGGACTAGAGCAGCACCCACTGGAAGGAAGTAGAGTTGAGATCACACTGTCCCAGCCCACCCACCCATGTCCACGCCACTCCCGCACCCTCACCCCTGCTGGTCCTTGTGGGGTGCGACTGGCAGCCGTGCGCCCTGGGTTGAGGCAAAGCAGGTGGGCCCGGCAGCAACTCCAAAGCCTAGAGAACTTCCCTAAAGTGCTCTCCAAGGATCACACTGTCCTCTAAATAATTAAGGAGGTGTGGGGTGGGGGGGGTGGAGCCGAGGGGGGGCCGGCTCTCCTTTGTAGACCTGGCATTGGACGCCATGCACCATGCAGGCCAAGAAGGGCAGCAAGATCCGGAACCGCGTGGCCTTCCCCATGGCCTTCCCCACAGGCAGCACTACACGCTCGTCTAAAGTGGCAGTGGCCGGACCACCACCCAAACCGTCATGTGCGCGGAGATCCTGAAGCGCTGCCTAGCAGCCGGCACCAGAACACACAACTGTGCTACTGGAGTGTGTGTCACGGAGCCTCGGTCCTGGGTCCACGTGGGTCAGACTCCTGGCGAGCCAGCCGCCAGGTTCAGTGTACTTAAGAATGTTCCCTGGCTTGCCATCCTATTTTCCAAGGACGCACTGAATGCAGCCTTAAATCCCCACCCTGGTGCCTCTTCTCCGTCAATTGCCCCAATGTCCAACAGAAGAATCGGGGAACCCCGAGCCGGAGAAGGCTTTGCGAAGAGGTCGCAGCCCGAGCCAGGAGCTGCGGATGAGGACCAGAAGGCCTGAGAACCCCTGACTTGGGTGTGGGGTCGCCTAGACTGACAGGATCTTAATTCCAGCACCTCCACTTTCAGACGCACCTGCAGCCTTTCATGAGTCAGTCCTCTGGAACCTACACCCTGGACACAGCACCTCAGACAGGTAGCACGAACCCCTAGGTGACAAGAGGAGGGCCCCCAGAGTGTCAGTAGAGGATCCCCTACGGCGTGAGGAAGCTTAGTGAGATGGTGGTTCCTATGCCTGTGTGGCCTGACGACGTGGAACTCCACCTTCATCTGTTCTGAGCTATACTGGGACCTTCTTCTGGAAGGGCAGGGTGGACAACTGGACTCTTCGAACCTTATTTGGAACCCTGAAAGATTAAAGGCACTCACTGTCCCCTAACTGGATTTTGAAGGGAACCTGGATCCTGGGAATCAGGGAGAGCTCTTGGAATCACTCCCACCACAGAGAGTGGGGCTGACTGAGGATAGGGGAGACTGAGATGTGAGGGTCCTATTCTGCCTCCCACCCTGCCACTGAGGAGCATCCTGAGATTTTGCTGACAGAGGCATCTCTGGGGGGCTCTAGCCCTTTTAACATCCCCCTTCCCTATGCTGGCTGAGAGAGAGAAACTCAGGACAGAACGAACTCTCTATGCCTCCTCTCCTGAGCCCCACAGAGGGAATCTTTATTCCAAAAAAAAAAACCACAACAATGAAAAAGAAACAACAACAACAGCGACAAAATGGTTAAGCATGTTTATTTTACCTTTGAAGGAAGTAGCTTACCTTACAAGGTGTGCTTTGACCTTTGAGATCTTTTACATAGTTTTAGTTTTGTCCTTGGCATCATGATTTTACTACTTTATTTTTTTTTAGAGACAGTCTCACTCTGTTGCCCTCGGTAGAGTGCCAATGTGTCACAGCTCACAGCAACCTCCAGCTCTTGGGCTTAGGCGATTCTTTTGCCTCCGTCTCCCGAGTAGCTGGGACTATAGGCGCCCACCACAACACCTGGCTATTTTTTGTTGCAGTTTGGCCAGGGCTGGGTTTGAACCTTCCACCCTCAGTATATGGGGCCAGCGCCCTACTCATTGAGCCACAGGCACAAGGTAACTAAACTCATAAACCGCATATTGTCGTTGTCCCTTTATGGTGGCCACTTGTCAGGGCCGGGGACTGGCTGGGTCTCTGACCCCCTGCCTATCTAGCGGTGTTGCTGACTCGGACCTCAGTCAGGAGCAATTGCTCTTAGGTGCCTGAGGGCTATTTAGTGCACAGGAGAGAGAGAAAGAGTGTTTGAGGGAGTACAGCAGTCTTCTTAAAGGATAGATTTTAGCAATAGAAGTCTTTCATAGAGCTTAGTAAGCTTCAGCAGGGAGACGCTGTGCTGGAATTCTGCAAGCAGGAGAAGTGACAGAGTAAGAGTAAACTGTGCACGCTCCTGACTGCCTTCTTCTCCAGCCTCTTAAAGACACAATCCCGTGGCTCTTAACACCACAGGTGTAGAAACTGCCAATTCACTAACATTTTCATCTTGTGAGCTCGCTCACGCTTGTTAGGCAAGCTAAATCCCTCCCCATGCCCTTTTCACCAAGGTGTTCCATTATTGAGCTACAGATGTTTCTTACAGTTCTCACTCCTAGCCATAGGCTATACGGGCTGCTACAGCATATGATGTATCCTTAGGAGATAATAAGTCACCAAGTTTCAGACTTAAAGCAGATATCACATTTATTTGTTTTCTTTTCCTTAGATCAACTCCAGCAAAAGTCCAAAGAAATTAGCCAACTTCTTAATAAACCAACCTTACAAAACCATGAAATAGCATCTCAGACTTCTTTCCCAGATCAGGGCACACAGGTAATTAAATGTCAATTTCTTATGACTATGAACTACAATAGAACCTCCATAGTTGACCACCTCTTTACATTGACCACCTCCTTACATTGACCTAATTTTCGGAGATCCAACATGTACCCCATTTTAGTATCAGCATGGTAGGCCTAGTTCCTTATGTTGACCGCCTCCATATGTTCATGAGTTTGTTACAGTCCTTTGGGTGGTCAACTTACAGAGGTTCTACTGTATTTGTCTTTGCTGGGACTATAATGAGGATTTATTCCAGAAAACTGTGTAAGTCTTCTATCTTTTTTGCCTGATAAAATGCTTATTTGGGGATAATTCTGTTGGGAATCATGAAAGGCATTAATCCAGTGTCTCAATGATGAATAGCGAAAAAATAACACCACAATATCAGGAGCCTTTCTGATTCTAAGATATTAAGAATTTGTATTGAAGGTGAATCACTGCTTGCTTTTATAATCAATTTTTCAAGTTCAGAAGTTAATTTGGGGGGATAAACTTAGATTTGATCAGGTTTAGTGTATACGTAAGTCAGTCTAATCAAACTTATAAGTCTATTATAGCAAATACATTGCTCCCATTAGTTAATAGTAAAAAGTGTAATTGCCAAGTAGCTATTGATTGGCTAGTATATTTTCTCTTCTTATAAAAATCTCTTGTGGGAAAACTAGACTACAATCACTAGAAGGCTGCTTGTTGAGCATGAGTGTCTGAACAAGGGGGATTTGATACTATTGACTAATGTTAAGCTGGGATAACTGAATTCATCATCCATTTCCATTATAAGATTATACCTTTCCATACTGACAGACATTCTTGCCAGCAGGGTTCCGTGGTCCGTGGGCAGTACTGTGCAGTGATAAAAATTTTTGCTTCTTGGTTGCTAGTATCTAGGCTTTTCAATATCTTCTATTCTTCCCCTTCTCAACTCTTTTCTCCAATGTTTTAAAATATTTTCCCATCATTCAAATAAATTTTTAAAAGTTTATAGAAAAATCTGCATAACTACCATCTAGATTCTAAAAATGTTCTACTAACATTTTTCTGTTA
Organism: Arctocebus calabarensis; assembly: GCA_963573935.1. Taxonomy (NCBI): domain Eukaryota; kingdom Metazoa; phylum Chordata; class Mammalia; order Primates; family Lorisidae; genus Arctocebus; species Arctocebus calabarensis. The sequence continues at coordinate 1,243 of CAUYON010209256.1, read as the reverse complement.
TTTGTTTTATCAAATATCTATCCATTTATTCATTCATAATTTCCTCTTAATTTTTTATATACTTCACAATAAATTATGGACTTTTTTCTAAATGTGTCACCATGCATGTATTTTGACTGAATTTCAATATTTGTTTATAATTTTCCTTTCAAAGTAAAATTGACAAACCATTGAATGCACAGATCATAAGTGTACTATTCATTGAGTTTTGTCAAATGTATACACCTGTTACTAAACTCTTATCAAGATGTATTACATTACCATCACCCCACAAAGTATTCTCATAACCTTTTACAGTCAAATCACCACACCCCACTAGACACAACTACTATTTTTTTCACTACAGATAAATTTTGCCTGTTTATGACATCATGTAAATGTAATCATACAATATGTCCTTTTCTGTGTAGAGCTTCTTTGATTCAGCATACTTTGAGATGCATCCATATTGCTACATCTATTATAATTTATCCTTTTATATTTATGAGGAATAGTCCACTCTATGAATACCATGCATTTTCCTTGTGCATGATTATCCTGCAAATGTTCCTATGAATGGATACCTGGGCTTTTTTATGCTTTGGCTATCATGAATTAAGCTACTGTGAACAGTCTCATACAAGTATTTATGTGGATATATATCTTCATTTACCTTAAGTGCTTGCTAAGGAATTGCTAGGCCATAGAGTGTGTATATTTTTAGCTGTATGAGCTGCCAGACCTTTTCCCAAAGTGTTATATCACTTTATACTCCTACCTAACATATATGAGAGTTCCAGTTGCTTTACATCTTCCCCAAGATTTGGTATTGTCAGTTTAAAAAATTTACCCTTTCTAATGGGTATGTAATGGTGTCTTATTATGGCTTTAATTTGCATTTCTCTGATGACAAATGATGTTGAACATTTTCTCTTCGGATATTTGGTCGTATGTATATCTTCTACTGGTGAAGTGTCTGTTCAAGTCATTTCCCCATTCAGACTGAGTTCTTTTTGTTATCAAGTTATAGGAAATCTTTTTAAATTGTGAACGTCAATTTATTGTCCGCTGTTTGCCTACTTATTTTCATCATCTTATCTCTGAATCAGCACACATTTTTAAACTTTTTTTTTTTATAATTTTATTGAATCATAATTTGTACATTGGTGCAATCATAGGGCACGATTCATATACATTCAGAAATGTTTTGATCGTACTGTTACAGATAGCCTTCATGGCATTTTCTTGATCACTATATAAAGAC
>CAUYON010209253.1:0-33572 GCA_963573935.1 Arctocebus calabarensis | reverse complement strand
GACGGCTGCAACCAAAAAATGGCCGGGCGTTGTGGCGGGCGCCTGTAGTCCCAGCTACTTGGGAGGCAGAGACAAGAGACTCGCTTGAGCCCAGGAATTGGAGGTTGCTATGAGCTGTGATGCCATGGCACTCTATCCAGGATCACAGCTTGAGGCTCTGTCTCAAAAAAAAAAAAAAAAAAAAAAAGGGAGACTTTACAGCCTGTGTATTAACCTGGATGGAAGTGGAACACATTATTCTTAGTAAAGCAACACAAGAATGGAGAAGCATGAATCCCATGTACTCAATTTTGATATGAGGACAATTAATGACAATTATTGACATGGTGGCGGTGAGGGAAGGGGAGAGCAGAGAGAGAGAGAATGAGGGAGGGGTGGGGAAAGGAAGAGCAGAGAGAAGGAAGGAGTGAGGGGGATGGAGTCTTGGTGTGTGCCACACCTTTTGGGGGCAAAACACGATGGTAAGAGGGATTTTACCTAACAAATGCAATCAGTATAACCTGGTTTCTTGTACCCTCAATGAATCCCCAACAATAGAATAAATAAATAAATAAATAAACCTAAAAAAAAAAAAGAAAGAAAGGAGAAATAATTTGCCTACCTACCACATAGCAGGCCCTACCTCCTGATTTTACTCCCCCAACCCAAGTGTTTTAATTTTTTAATATTTATTTATTTATTTATTTATTTTTTGTAGAGACAGAGTCTCACTTTATCGCCCTGGGTAGAGTGCCGTGGCATCACACTGCTCACAGCAACCTCCAGTTCTTGGGCTTTGCCTCAGCCTCCCTGGTAGCTGGGACTACAGGCGCCTGCCACAGCGCCCAGCTATTTTTTTGTTTTGCAGTTCGGCCGAGGCCGGGCTTGAACTCGCCACCTTCGGTATATGGGGCCAGTGCCCTGCTCGCTGAGCCACAGGAGCTGCCCGAGACCTAAATCTTTAAAGCACTATTCCTTCTTGAATATATTATAAGCTCAGTCTCTTAGGCATATATCCTGTCTGGCTAACTTTGTAGTTAAACAAGCTAAAGTTCCACTTGCAGTTTCTAATAACTGATTTTTTTTTTTAATTTCTTCCCAGTTTTTTAAATAGGTTTTTGTATACTTTTGTCCACTTTTTACAATATACTTCCTATGCATCAGCAAAAATTTTTATTTTGACTGGAAAGGCCAACCATTGTATGTGAGTCACAGAAATGTGATGCTCTAATTAATTTGCACTTAGTGCTACGTACTGAGCTGCTGAAACTCCTATTGAACTTACAACTTTTAGCCTAGCACAGTTCCAGGCCAAAATATCACTTGATAAATATTAGATGAATGAATAGTTTGAAATTATATTTTAGCAAATAAAAGCAAAAGCATTTGTCAAAGATCACCTCAAAAATATTTTTGACTGATGTAAAATGTGGGGTGATTTTCTGCTTCCAACACCCCAAAATTTCTTAAACATCAATAATATCATTAAATTGCATTACAAATAGAACTTGGTCAAGAAATCTAAATTACTTAGTCCAATGAACATTTAGCATGCTTAAAAAATTTCCTCAGAAGTTAAGTATATCATTATTGCTGTATATTAAAACTAGTTCAAACATTATTCTCTGGAATATAGGCGAATGAAAGATGAGAACAGGCCGGGCGCAGTGGCTCTTACCTATAACCCTAGCACTCTGGGAGGCTGAGGAGGATGAATTGCCTGAATCCAAAAATTCAGCAAAGGTGAGACCCTGTCTCTACTAAAAATAGAAAAACAAATGTAGTGCCAGCTGCAGAGAGGCTGAGGCAAGAGAATCAGTGGAACCCAGGAGTTTGAGGTTGATGTGAGCTGTGATGATGTCATGACACTCTACCTACGGTGACAATGGGAGACTTTGTCAAGAAAGAGAAAGAGAGAAATAGAGAGAGAGATTGGGAGGGAGGGAACAAACATTCGATTAAAATAAGATGCTTTAGGGGAAGTGTTATGAAGCATTTTGAGCTATGTGAAAGGATAAAAATTTACACTAAAACATTAAATAAATATGGTACAATTTTTTTATAATAATCTCTTCATCTAAACATATAACTGCTATAATTTCTTATGAAGCATGACTAGAAAAATTATTATTTTTAAATTTTAACCTTCAGGTTTAAATTTACGTATCAGTTATGTATTTGTTATATAATATTATGTGAATATGCTGTTTTGTATTCTGCAGGCTGAGAAAATTAATCCATTGAATACTGCTACTGTCTACTACTTTCTAAATTTCTTCTTGAAATATATATATACACATAAAAATCCATAAATATATATAGATGAACCTATATTGCATCTTTAGTCTATTAACATATTATAGTCAAACTTATTATGATCTTATCTATCAAAAATTTTCCTTTAAATCAGTTTTACTTTTTTTATTGAAAAAGATATAATTGAAGTCAATTGCTTCAGGTCTTTAGATCACATGTTTAGTAAATGTAGCCTAAATTTTAGGTTCATAGATGTTAAAAGATCTATTTTTTCTCTACCTACTTTTAATATGAAAATCACTTTTTACTCTCAAAAAAAACATTAAGATCACCTTGTAATGAGAATTTCATTTTTCAGTGTACATAAACACGCACAGATTCTATAAGTGCATTCACACTCTAGAATACTTAACAGGCTTTTTATGAACAGCATCATTTTATGTAGCCTTAAAGAAATTGTTAAATTCTCTATGAGCCATTTCATCTATTTGGGCTACGTGCAGTGCCCTATGAATTGTCGGTTTTTATACCACTTTTAATGAAATTGAACTCAGCATCTTCCGGCTCACATGTCATGCATGATTGCATGAGTTTACCGGCCCTCCAACCTGAATTAGTTAAAAGTAACTATTAAAAAATCTCTAATAAATCCATAAGACAGCAGGGAAATGGCAAGTGTGCAATAAGTAGCAAAATAATTAAGGAATTTCTTGGAAACTGAATAGAAAAAGAATAGAAATTGACTGGTGAATAATCAAGCATAAAAATTCTCTAACCTAAAAAGTTCAGGAAAAAATTCTTTGTTGGTGAGAAAAATTCATCTCAAAGAAACTGCAGGAACTCTAAACTCTACATTGTTGATAGAGAATTATAAAATCAGGTCCTGGACTGCTTTAAAAAACACCAAGGGAAGCCAGACTGGCCATCTCCTTATCTTTCCCTGTGAACTCAGAAATACTTGCTGTAAAAATTTACCCAGGGAAAGAACTGAGGAAAGCAGCAGTGGCATCTAATGGGTTCCCAACTCTGATGGCAGCTCTCAGACAAAATTTACAATATCTTTATCTGTGTTCCACTTATTCATGGAGAGATCCCTGTATTTATTCTTCCAATTATTTATTAAAGCACACATATATTGAGTGCTTACTATGTGAAAGATGATCTTTGAACTTTTCCACACATCAACCTGCATATAAAGAATACAAACAAATAAGCAAATTGTGTTGTGTGTTAGAAGGTAGAGGATGGTAGCAACAGAAGAAAACTGCCATTTTTTTAAGGAAATTCTGGGTGTCAAAGAACTTTGTGAAAAGGATACAGTAATTAATAGTGTCGTTAGAATGGTGCAGATGGAGAATTGAATATTTAGTAAAAATATGAGGACGGAGAAAGTCAAATAGATTTACAATTATACAAAATTATAAATGTATTTAAGGCCACTCAATTGTATACCTGCAAATGGTTAATAAGAGAAATGTTATGATAGGCATATTATTAGCTATCAAGCCACAAAAAAAATATATAGGGATGAATCATAAATGCATATCTAATCTAAATGAAAAGGCTGCGTGCTTCATGATCCCACTTACATGGCATCCTCGAAAAGGCAAAGTATAAAGATGATAAAAAGATAAGTAGCTGCCAGGGGTTGAGGACAGAGACTTGAAGAGCATTGGTTAGGTGAGAGACAGATATTTTTAGGTTCGTAAATCTATCCTGCATGATACTATAATTGTGAATACCTAACACTATGCATTTTTCCAAAATATTTTATGGCACAGGGTGAACCTTAAGGTATACAATTTTTTAAAGTCATCTAAGAGGTCAAGAGAATACTAAGATAGGATGCAGACTGTGGCAAAAAAACAAACACACAAAGTTAAAGTGTATAAAACAAGTTGAATGAAGTATGTGGAAAGAAATGTTTGTAATCTAAATTGCACTTCAAATAATTGTACGTTAAAACTAAAGAAAAAACGAGACTGTATGTAAGCTAGAAGGCTGTAAACATATTGCAAAGGATATGAGATAAAAATGCTAATGGTGCTATCTGTGTATGCTGGAATTGAACAATTAAAATAAATATGTAGTGAGTGGGGGGAGGCAAGTGTTTCACAATTTGGGTAAGAATCCATAAGTAACTAGGAAGAGGAGCCTAGGATCATCTGTTTAGTAATGGATTACAGTTGGAGCATCACTACAAATTTGTGACTAGCTCAATATAGAGACAGATAGTTACACATAGAAATGCTTATCCACATGCCTATATGTGTGCATACACACACATACACACACGCACTCACCAAGGTTAGCATACACACATAAGTTTTCTTTTCTGGCAGGGACCAGTCTGAGGAATGAGTATACTCGGTACCCAGTTCTTGATTTGTGATACCATTCCCTAATAAAAGGAACTTCTGTAAGTTGACCCTCCAAGGGACTGTAACAAACTTGTGAATATACAGAAGTGGTCAACATAAGGAACTTCCTTTGAGTACATGTGGTGCTTGTCTGCTCTATAAAAATTAGCTCAACTTAAGGAGGTGGTCAATGTAGGGATGTGGTCAACCATGATGGTTTTACTATACATTAATATTTCTGGGCTGGCTTCTAATATCTACTTTTTTCTTTAATATTGTTCATATGTTCTCAACTCTTCCCAAAGCAAATTAAACACATGCACCCATTCACAAGATCTAGTGACTTTATTGTTCAGCCATATAGGGTCCCCTTTCATCCATTAGCCAGAGAGGCTGAGGGGTCAAACATTTCTATTTGATCTGGGATTAAACTGAGTCAAGACTGGGTTGTACATTTAGTAAGATTCTGTGGACTCATAATTGAGAATGAGAACCTCTCGAGTATCCTTATCAAAGCTAAATGTTGGTAGATTTAGTTTTGTTTTGGAGCTTCTCTGATCAGAGACTCACCTAAAGCATAATTCAGGCCCTCACTCCTGGTACATCTTAGTTTTATATGCACCATAAAAATGGAAGGTATTTAAAATTTTCTTTTGGAAACTCTTACATCAGAAAGTTATATTTCTTCAGTGTCCCAAATATATCAAATGCTCTTTTAGGGTAGCTAAATATGCGTATTTAGCCCCTCAAAGCTATACCACCTATTCCAGGCGTATGTGATAAAGAAAAACTTTGTACCTTCTTTTATGTACATTTGAAAGATAAAAATGGGCCACACACTATCTTAGCCCTTGAATAAGCAAATTTCCCCAGACCAAAAAAAAAAAAAAAAAAAATGACCAATTAATGTCATCTCTTCCTGAAATGATTCTTTCTTTTTATTATCTTAATTCATCTAGTCCTCAATGGTTTCACAGATTGCTGAAATCAAAAATAAGAAAAAAAAATTGAACATGTGGCTTCTTCTTGCCTCTGTCACAAAAGCATTGGTCTCTGAACCGACCCCATTCTACTAAGAGGAAAAAGTCCTATGTCTATTTTGATATGAGAAAGAATTGATGTGATCGCATTAAGTTTTGACTCGGCCACTCCAAGTCTTAGAATATCTTATGTGGAAGTATTTGAGAGGCATGAAGATATGTGTAAAGAAGTGAAGACTGCAATCATGTTAGGAATGGACATTTGGAATATTTATAATTCAAATAAAAATAGATTTTTATTTTATTTTGTAAAATTTGGTCTGTAGGACAGTATTCGGTGCTGATTTACCAATAGAGTAAATCTACAAACACTGAGATCAGTCAATGTGAAGAATAAAGTCAATAGACAGACCTAATGGAAGAGATTAAAGAGGAGGCTCTGAGAGGCGTTCTGTAGTGCTGGGAATGTTCAGATTCTTTATTTGTGTGTTGTCATGCGAATATGCTGAGTTTTGAAAATTCATGAAAGCATTCAATGATTAACTTTGCACTGTTCCACATTTATGCTGTGCTTTAATAAAAGTGTACTAATTACTAAACATGTAGAATTGTATAGTTTTAAAACCATAGATAGCTATATTTATATCCAGACTTATCATTTATATATTTCTAAATACAGTACATAGAAAATTATAGGAATTGAGATTTCTAAGCAGAGGCAACCTTTACACTATGTACAGAACTATTTACAAGAATTTATTTCACTGTTTAGGGGGGGAAATAGAAAACAAATGAAAGAAAACATTAAAATGAAATTATAATAATTTTCATTATTTGAAGATTTTTATATCTTCAAGCTAAAAATCATATTAATACTTATAAAATTATTTTACATAAACAAAGGCCATTGCCTACTTTATTTCCATCCCTCTTTAATTCATATGCCTGTTACTTTCATATGTAACAAATATAACTTTATTTACAAAATTATCATTACAAAATTTTCTTTTTCTTAATTAAATCATAACTGTAAATTAATGCAATCATGAGATACAATGTGCTCGTTTTATATACAATTTTAAATATTTTCATCAAACTGATGAACATAGCTTTCACGGCATTTTCGTAGTTATTGTGTTCAGACATTTATATTCAACATTTAGTAAGTTGCAAAACATGTAGAGAATATTTTGTAAATATTTTGTGAAATTTGTAATGACTATTTTATAAATAAATGTACGCTTAGTTACAATTTCCCATATGAATGGCAGCATTAGAGACACACCCTATATATTATTGAAAATAAGAAAATAAAAGAAGGAAGAAATAAAGCTAGAAAAGTGGGGTGGATAAAAAGAAAGAAAAAAGAAAAGAAATAAATAACTTTAGAATAAAAACTTATAGGAGGAAAGTAGGTAAAATATTAATTATGCCAAAATAAGTGCATTGTATTGTTCAAACTAAAGGTAAAGGAAACATTACAAAATCTTTTTGAGCAAATACCATTTTCTTAGTCCATGATTGTATAAGTTAAACACTATGTGATCAGTGATGTAACAGTTTATGTATGGAACAGTCATATAATTTACTACATTCCAACAAATATGTACAGTATATATGCATCCACACATTAGAGAGTGTCTGTGTGTGTGTTTCATTTCCAATGCAATTTGTCTGCCGACCACATACTCCCCAGCTCTTTTTTTATTTTCAGTTGGAAAGAGGTTGATGGATTACTTGTAATGATCCAACAGTTTTAAGATATGAACTAACTAAATGATTTTACTATCTTTTGGGGGGGGGAGGTGCTGGGGCCAGCTTTGAACCCACTACCTCCATTATTTGGGGCCAGCACCCTCCTCTTTTGAGCCACAGGGAGTGCCCTGATTTTACTATTTTAAGTTACCTAAGATAATTTAAGTGTTTTTGTTTATATTCTTCTTCTTCTTCTCTCTTTCTCTCTTTTTTTTTGGTAGGGACAGAGTCTCACTTTATTGCCCTCAGTAGAGCGCTGTGGCATCACAGCTCACAGCGACCTCCAACTCCTGGGCTTAGGCAATTCTCTTGCCTCAGCTTCCCGAGTAGTTGGGACTACAGGTGCCCGCCACAACGCCCAGCTATTTTTCTGTTTTTGCAGTTTGACTGAGGCTCGGTTTGAACCTGCCACCTTAGGTACATGAGGCTGGCACCCTACTCAATGAGCCACAGGTGCCGCCCTATTTTTTAATGTGGTACTTCTCATAGCAATCTCCAGCTCCAAGCCCAGGCTTCCTCTTGCATGTCTCACAGTAGAGAATGGCTCCTTCCATTTTCTCATTTCTTCTGTTGCAAACCATGCAACCCTTTATGACTATTTTTTTAATTTTGCATTATAAAATGGATCTTCCCATTTAGCATTTCCTCAATGTGAGAAGATGATAGGCTTCCCTCTTTGTTGAATTTCCTTCTTCACATTCCTCCCAGGCCTAGTGAGGAGATTTCACCTGTAAGAAAGGTGTATTTGCACTTTTTCTCCACTGGACTGAGCGAACACAACCACACCACAAACAACACAACAACAACAAAAAATGTATCCGCCTTCTTCCAACATAGGATGAAAAGGGTTTTTTATATAGCACAGACTTTGGATTGCACATGAAGGACTGAGAATGTCTCCTCGGGCTTTAATTTGGTAACCATCTCATCCAGAGCTGTGATTTTTTTTTTTTTCTGAATATGTAAGTGGTTTAAATTTGGGAAAGGAGAATGCTGATTCTAAAAAGAGACTAGCGTAGCATATGCTGAATCACTAGAAATAAACTAATATTTAACAGTAGTGAAGCAAACATTAGGACTGGAAAGTTTTATACAGCAGATAATTTCAATATGAAAACTGTTAACATTATCTTCTTCCTAACATGAGGAAATTTTATCTTTATCAAATATTTTGCTGGGTAGAATTGTGGTATCAGAGGCTATATAGATTTTCAAGTGGAGAAGTGAAAGCAATAATCAACAAAGTAGCAGGCAACTCAAACTATCTAATGCCTAATATTTGTTACACAAATTTGACAGTATTCTATTTTCAAACTATATTAAAAAATCTGTAATATTAGATAGATTTTGTACCAAGAAAAATCATATCACAAATCAGTGATAAAAAGTGTAATTTATGATGTTGTTTTAAGCATCCAAGCAATACAAAGCATTAAAAACAAGAAAAAAAAGGCAAATCAAATGTTTCAATATGCAGAGTCCTTCATAAAAAATACAGTTAAAAAATTAAAACAATGCTCTATTCAGCACAAAGCACAGTTTCTAACATAACAGGTACTAAATACATGCATTATTGTCATAAATGAAGGAGTTAAAAGTCAATATTTAAAATTAAAGAACAAAGACCATTAGCTTTAGGTGCATAAATAGGAAATAATTTGTTTTGCTCAGATAGAATTGAGGAATTCAAACACATAGGCTTTGTATTTCAGAGCTGTAAGTACATAAGAATTTATTTAAATCTTTGGGATAATTTAATTAATAAGTTGAGATGTAGACATATATTTTAATCAATGACATACATACAATCTTAAAACCTCAGGGATAATAAAATAGAGAAACAGTTCTGTTTGCATTTACTTTTCTTTAGATGGGCTGGGCGTGGTGGTTCAAGCCTGTAGTCCCAGTGCTGTGGGAGGCCGAGGCAGGTGGATTTCCAGTGCTCACAGAGTTCGAGACCAGCATAAGCATGAGTGAGCCAGAGAAAAGACCCCGTCTCTACCACAGGAAAGAACACCACTGGGCGTCCTCGTGGCGGGCGCCTATAATCCCAACTGCTTCGGAGGCAACCGGCCTGTGAATCGCTACAAGAAAGGACAATGGAAAACAAAACAAAACAAAACATACATTTCTTTAGATGCAGTGTTGTGTGACAATATAATCAAGGTATCCAAAGAAAGGTAACAAAGGCAAAGGGAAAGCCAAGTCAATGATTTGAAGGAGAATAATCATACCAAGCATTTGTGTGAAGATAATCCTAATGCACAGACTGAACAATGAAAATGTGTCTTCAAATGAAAAGAAATAGAATAGGCAAATATGCATCAGCTGTAACTTGATCCACAAAAAATACAGAGTAAATTATTCACCTGAATATTAGCTTTATCTCTTTGTTATCAACAAATTCAACTACATCTTAGTAAGATGAGTGAAGCAACTTTGGGATAGTTTTTATCATGGAACTACTTTTCAAATATCAAAATTCAAATTCAGTAACAGGATAATCCTTTTTTCTCTATGAAGATATGCTTTGTTGTGTTTCGAATTGAAACTATTACGTTTGTTAAATTATTCATATTTAAATTATAGATCAGATTATTGTATCAAACCAATTCATAATATCACAATCAGGATAGTCTTTAATAGTTACAGAGAATTTAACATTTGCCACCTTTATTAGCTAAGAAATCCTTGGACTGTGCATAAGTAGCAATGGCCATATGTGTCTATAATTAATTACAAATTACCTACTCAACCGATGATACCTGGCACATCTGGGTTCTTTTCCTCTAAAACTAATGTTTAAACATCAAAATATTCATTAATTTCTACAGCCATATGTACTTTCACACCTTTATAATGCAATAGTCTAATCACATATTTGAATTTTTTTCTGAGATAATCATTGTAATGTTAATATTTAATCAGTGATATTTGAAATCTTACATATAAAAGCTACAATTGTTGTTATTTAATGATAGAAGATTCCACATATATTACCCTTTCCATTCTTCCAGAGTGTGTCCATTTGTTAGGTCAATTAATCAGAGAATATAATGACAGTAAAACTGACTCAGATAGAACTGAGGAATTCAATTAGTATGTATTAGTGTTTGTCTTAGTATTTGTCTTAATATGTTTCACGATTTTTCTTCACTTGAAAAATATGAAACCATGAAGCTGACACAATTCCGTGAAACATGTGACTAGACATTAAAACTTCTCTGATTTTTACTAACAAAGCAATTGAAGAAATGTTTTCTGAAAGGAGAAAGAGAAAAAGAGAGAGCTATTCAATAAGGTAGAGTAAGACCCAAGATAGAAAAGCGGTCTGCGAGGAGGGACAAAGTCCCTCTAAGCCTTCCAAAAAGTCTTGGCCTTTGTTTTATATATGAAATAAAATTTTGCAATAAAAATTAAATTTGACCTCGTACACTTTTAGTATAAATGAAAAATGTAGAAAACATATTTTCCATTACCATATCTAAATGTATAAGGGAAGAAACTAGTACTTATAATAAATATTACATATTTTATATGTGCAATAGGGATATATACACTTACTCGTATACAGCACTCCCCCCAATATACACTCATACAAATGGATCAAATGACTAATCAGTATAATGAGAACCGTATATATCATGACACATAAGTGAACTTATATTTTATGGGAAGGACTCATGACCATAAAGAAAAAATGCTGAAAATTTATGATTTCTCAAAATTTCAAAAATATATGAAGACTTTTTGGGAAAATATCAGATGTCATTGAATGTTCTTACCTCTGAGCTTTGAATATAAAACTCAGACACCATGTTCTTACTTTTTAATTAATTTTTCTCTATGGTACTTGATTATGGCATAAATATGTTTACCTTATATTGCAGAACTAGGGACATATCACTTTTATAATGAAGGAGAATATTGAATAGATAAAAATATACATAAAATTAATTTATGAGCACAAAATGCCTGATATTGTATCACCATTTTTAAATGACTTCAAGACAATAGATGAGATTTAGAATAATTTATGTTGTAAATGTCAAGCAACAATCACTTCAAGCCTACCTACTGTACAAAATGGATTGAATTACTTTAAATATGTATTTTGGGGTAAAAGAGATATTTCAAGGAAAAAAAATGTAACAATTCCAATAGGAACAGAAACATTGGTTCATTGAATAATCTCTTATAAAAAACTTAAAAGTACTCCTAAAATATAATGCCTTTTATAAGTTAAAGTTTATACAGTAGAACCTCTGTAAGTTGGCTACCCAAGGGACTACAACAAATTGTTCGACATATAGTAGGGGTCAACATAGGGAACTAGGCCTTTTGCACTAATCATGCATGTAGTTCACGTCTGGTCTGTGAAAATTAGGTCAACTTAAGGACGTGGTCAACTTAGGGAAGGGTCAGTTATAAAGGTTGTCCTGTGCGTTCTTTATTAGTAGGAGCATATTTGGAACTAAATAAATATTAGTTATCTCATAAGTGATTTATAGGCACCAGATACATAAAAAACACTTTGTTATTCTATCCTTTTATACAATATGTTATCTACTCCTTAAATAGCAAAAGATCCTAAGTGAAATTACTAGTTAGACAATTAGTAAGTAGTAGATACCAAAATTTGAATAAATGACTTCAACCAAAATCTTTCATCTTCAAATCCTCTTTAAACTTTTCATTCTATTAAAGACTGAAGGTTCAAATTTCTCTTAAAATGACATGCTCAGTACCAAAATAAGCTTTATAATTGCTTTAATTGTGTGTGTATGTGGGTGTGAGAGAGAGAGATTGAGAGTTTATGAAAGAACAGACATCCTACAATTATATCTTGGATAGGAATTTAAACTGAGTACCAAAATCAGGGACATATATCTTCAAAGACACAAAGAAGGGAAAAAGACATTTTAAGAAGGATGTAGGATAGATTTTACAAAGAGTGATGAAATATCTTAATGAATACAAATTAGCAACACGTCAATATTGCCAACTCTGCAGGAACAGTTCAAGGTGTGAAAGTGGAAACCCGGAATATTATGGGTTGAAGATAACATGATTATAAATGAAAATAAACCTACGGACATATTGATAACTTCTTTAATGTATCCAGCTAAGCATAAAAGAAAGCAAGCCTAGCAAAAGAGCAATTGATATTGTGGCCTCTGGAACCTAAACATGCTTTTGATGGAAGGGGCAAAGTGTTAATAGACAAAAGATGCAGTAATCAAGGTATATACTGTTTCAATAATATGGAGAAACAAGAGAAACAAATACGTTTCAGAGGGAGGAACACAAAAAATTGGGAGACAAAAAGTATGAAAACCAGCTCGGCACCTGTGGCTCAACGGGCTGAGGCACCAGCCACGTACACCTGAGCTGGTGGATTCGAATCCAGCCTGGGCCCGCCAAACAACAATGACGGCTGCAACCAAAAAAAATTGCCAGGCATTGTAGTGGGCACCTGGAGTCCCAGCTACTTGGGAGGCGGAGGCAGGAGACTCACTTGAGCCCAGGAATTGGAGGTTGCTGTGAGCTTTGATGCCACAGCACTCTATCCAGGGTGACAGCTTGAGGCTCTGTCTCAAAAAAAATAAAAAAAATAAAAATAAAACTGAAGACTGAAGAGAAGCAGTTGAGCATAAAATGACCTTGTTAGGGATATTGCAGTGGTTATCATTTTCAAGAAGTTGTTTTTATAAATTTTTAATTGATGCAGAGTAAATACAGCACACAAATCAGAAGACAACAGTAAACTATGTGGGCATTATTTTTAAAATAAAGGATTGTGATACTGAGGCCAAAATGTAACAAGAAAAATTACAACTCAGGACCAGGTATTTTGGTAATTGCAGGACATTGGGGAGTAATAGTCTGTAATCCACTGAGACCACGTGCAGGATGGGGAGTAATTGAGTGATGTGTTAATTTTTGTAAATGAGGACTCTCCATCTAATAGGGCCATAAAACAGTTCAGTATCATTTAAGAAAAGAAAAAAATTATGTTCAATAATTCCATTGTTTTTATTTATTATTACTATTATTTATTAAATCATAGCTGTGTACATTAGTGCAATCGTGGGGTACAATGTGCTGGCTTCATATACAATCTGAAATGTTTTCAGCAAACTGTTTAACATGGCCTTCCTGGCACTTTCCTAGTTATTGTATGAAGACATTTGTATTCTGCATTTAGTAAGTTTCATCTGTACCCTTCTAAGTTGCACCATAGGTGGGGCCCCACAAATTACCCTCCCTCCACCCCAGCCTCACCCTTCCCTTCCCCTCCCTTGCCCTTTCCCCATATTCTTGTGCTATAGTTGAGTTATAGTCTTTATGTGAAAGCTATAAATTAGCTTCATAGTAGGGCTAAGTACATTGGATACTTTTTCTTCCATTCTTGAGATACTTTGCTAAGAAGAATGTGTTCCAGCTCCATCCATGTAAGCATGAAAGAGGTAAAGTCTCCATCTTTCTTTAAGGCTGCATAATATTCCATGGTATACATGTACCACAATTTGTTAATCCATTCCATTGTTTTGATCCATATTTCCATTATTGCAGTGGTTCTCGACCTGCAACCCACAGGAACTGTATTAAAGGACCGTGGCATTAGGAAGGTGGAGAACTGCTGCATTATTGCTTCTCTCTGAAGGATTTCCCTTAACATGTCATGAGGTATATATTTAGTGGTTATAAGTTTTTTTTTTTAATTTTGGGTATTATAAAAATTTTGTATAAATTATATTTATCTCTTTAATTATAAGATAATATTTTATAATATATATTTCACTTCTTATCTTCTCTCATAATATATTTGTATATTTTATATTTTTAGTTAAAGAATTATTTTATTGTCATCTTCACTCACATATATATTATGTATGGAAATATAATATTTTATCACATAAACATACAAATTATTCACATTAATGGGTTTTTTTCTGTAAATGCAAATATAAGCATATTCTCTCCCATTTGCTTTTATGGTATTATAATATTACATTGTATAATATTATTATTAGAGAGCTTTTTGTCTTGAAATGGCAAATGGTAGTATATGCTGTAGGTGTTAACACATCAAGGGTAAACATCAAATCTATTAAGTGTAGAGTATAAATGGCTTAAGACAACAATTAAGTAAGTGAGGTGAAGGCTATGTTAACCAGTTTGATGTAAGCATTCGAAATTGTATATAACATCAGCACATTGTTCCCCATAAGTGCATTAATATATACAGCCATGATTTAATTTAATAAAAGGCCTTATCCCATAGTAAGAAAAAAAAACAATTAAAACTAAATGTGTAGAAATAAATACTTAACAATTAGTTCATGCTTTAATTTTATTCTCTGAAATGTCCATGACTCTTTTTACAATATCAATATATTAAAACAGCTGGTATGTAGTAGGTTAAAAATTATAAGCATATACTGAGTAATTAGCATTTTTATATACTCTCACTATAGAAATATATATTCTACTCTAGTAATTATTGATTTGTTAACACTCTTATAGGAGAATTATCTAAATAATTATAATATTTAATAGAAATAACACCACTAGCTGTGGTTGTATTGTACATTGTTGTGTTTAAAAATCCCAAGTAGAAAAAATTCAAGGAATAAAATGCCTTACAGTAGAAAATTTCATGCTAAATTTGGTGGATGACTGCATATGACAGCTGAATATCAACTTTAACCTGAAATTCCAAGTAAGTCAAAACACGCTATTTTATCTGGGTTTTTAAATGTCATCATGATTAGAGTGATATTTGGTGAAAGACAAAGAGAAGAGTTAAGGACGTGACCTGTTCCTTCACTTAAAAGGCTCACAACACAATTATGAAAGAAAATATATGTGAATGATAATCAGTCAGAAGGAGCAAAATGACAGCTGCTAGGCTAGGCAGGTGCCTGTGTGTGTCACGGGAGTCAAATGACAGAGTGACTGTCTTCAGACGAATAGTCTTTTCTAATAATTTTTGTAATGTTTCTCATGTATTTCTTTTATTTTTACTAATACTTTTAAATAACTATTTCATTAAAAATGTTGATGTTGAAGAAAAATACATATACACGGTACCAGCACACTACTTATATGTTTTTAGGCAATTTTCCTTTCTCTTAGTTAAACACAAATGCTGAAAGAGTTTTAAGCATTATGTAAAATTCTGGTTAAAAAAATTGAGTACGTGTATTTCAACAAAAAGCTGTTTAATTATAATATGAATTTAGCCATCAAAGGATTCAAAGTGTAGTAACACGAGTTAAAATGGCATTATTAGTCTGTGGTGCATTTTAATGCAAACATTTCTGTATTAAACATTTCCTTTTATAGATTAAAAATATGCCAATCTGAACCACATATCTATCTATATTTTTTAATCTAGTAAGTAGCTTTCTATATGAAAAAAACATAAAAAATGTCATTTAAACATATTGTTAGAGCTAAAATATTTGGAAGCTTTAGGAACATTTATGCTATAGCGCATTTATTTTTCTCTCTCAATCCTTCAAAAGTCCAGGCTTCTTTTTCCTATAATTCTACAGCATCTGTGCTGTGCCTTCATTTCGGTCCCCATCATACAGTGATGAGATTACTATGCCACTACTATACTATGTATTCTTATAAAATTTGGTTGCTGTCTGTATATATAGTGTCTTATTTTACTTTGTTCTCTTGCTAAGCACTGTATTTGATTCAACAATGATACTATAGTGTTTATATTAACATCATTCATGATGGTTCTATGAATTTGTTTTTCTAATCTTACATCTGCTGATTTTAAACATAGTGAAATACACAGATCTTAATACCAGTTTTTGAGGAGTAGATTTTTCTGTTTCTTCTGAAAGATTTATTTCTAGGTCAAAAATCCATGTAGTATTGATATTTCAGCTTTGGACTATCAGTGGAAGTGAGTGAATAGTTTTCTCCCTTTCAATGTGTTTTCCCAATCCGTTTGATTTAAAGCCTTTTCTTTGTCATAGGAGTCTTAGAATCTTTTTTTATTTTTTATTTTTAATTATGGCTACGTAATAGTTGTATGTCTTTAGAAAGTACAAGCGATATTTTCATGGAGGCATACAATGTCAATTAATCAAACAAGGGTAATTGGGGACTCCACCACTTCAGGCATTTATCATTTCTTTGTGTTACAGACATCCCATTCCCGCGCTTTTAATTATTTTAAACAATATCCTAACTGGTGATTACAGTCACTTTGTTCTGGTATAAAACAGTTTCCATTCTATCTATATATCTAATGATATTTATTTACCCCTTAACCGTCCCCATCTTAACCCCCTCACTACCCTTTCCAGACATTGGCAACCATCATTCTATTCTGACCAATCATGAGATTGGTCATTTTTAATATCCATCTCCTACGTATGGGTGAGAACGTGTGATTTGTCTTTCTGTGCTTGTCTTATTTCACTTGACATAATGATCTCTAGTGCCATCCATCTTGTTGCAGAAGGATTTCATTTTTTATTAGGGCTCCTTAATTTTCCATTGTGTATATAAACCACCAATTTATGTACCCAGCCCTCTGTAGAGGTTGATTCAAAATCTTGGCTATTAAGAATAGTGCTGCCATAAGTGTGGAGTGCAGATACCTTTCAGTACACTTAACTCCTCTCCTGTGGATATATCCCAGCTTTAGGGTTACTGAATGAAATAGTAGTTGCAGTTTTAGTTTGTTGAGGGACCTCTATGTTCCCTCAACAAAATAAGAACTATTGTTCTTTTCTTATTGATTTTTTTCATAGATTCTGTTTTTTTTTTTTTTTTTTTTTTTTTGTAGAGACAGAGTCTCACTTTATCGCCCTTGGTAGAGTGCCGTGGCATCACACAGCTCACAGCAACCTCCAACTCCTGGGCTAAGGTGATTCTCTTGCCTCAGCCTCCCGAGTAGCTGGGACTACAGGTGCCCGCCACAATGCCCGGCTATTTGTTGTTGTTGTTGTTGTTGTTGCAGTCTGGTCAGGGCTGGGTTTGAACCCACCACCTTTGATATATAAGGCTGGCACCCAACTCACTGAGCCACAGGCGCCACCCCATAGATTCTGTTTTCTATAGTGGTTGCACCACTGCTGCTGTCTCCCTGAGTTATGTGCAACCCAAGTTCACTGGCTCTCAGCCAGCATAGCCAGAGGATTGCTAAGGAACTGCAGGCTGTGTCCTGACTGCCAGGTCCGGGTTGCTTAATGTCAGCCCATAATCAAGACTCAGTTTTCGGGACAAAGCATTTGCCTCTGACTAAGCGAGTCAAAATGTCCTCTTCATGGACACCAGCAGAATTCTATCCAAGACCTGTGTCCCCCTGGACCAGGGCAAACCCTCTCAATCACTTATTCTCCCTCCCATGGGTACACAGGTTCTATCTACACTGGGTGTGGTGACACAGGCAATTCAAGATTGTCTGTCTGCCCTCTTCAGAGCTTCTTTCCATGATATAATGTTAAAACTGGATAATATGATCACTCACCTGATTTTCGATTCTTATGAAGGTGCTCGCATACACAATTATTGATTTGGGGGTTCATATGGAGGCGTGATTGTTCGGGACTTCCATTTGGCCATCTTGCTCTTCTCCCTCCACCTCAGCAATTATTATTGCACCCCACTTTATGATATTCTGTACCCAAACTTGTGTACCTACTTTTTTATATTTTTTCTTCTGTTTCAATGATCCATTTGTCTATTTTTATGGCAATATCACGCTTTATTTTTATTTATTTATTTTTTTTTTGTAGAGACAGAGTCTCACTTTATCACCCTGGGTAGAGTGCCATGGCGTCACACTGCTCACAGCAACCTCCAGCTCTTGGGCTTAAGCGATTTTCTTGCCTCAGCCTCCCGAGTAGCTGGGACTACAGGCGCCCGCCACAGCGCCCGGCTACTTTTTTGTTTTGCAGTTTGGCCGAGGCCGGGCTTGAACCCGCCACCTTCGGTATATGAGGCCGGCGCCCTGCTCGCTGAGCCACAGGAGCCGCCCATCACGCTTTATTAATTACAGCTGTATAAAAATCTTCTGAAATGGCTTAGAGGTAGCCATTTACTACACTTTTTATTCACACTCGTTTTTCACAATTGTAAATCTTCTGTATCTTCATATATTTATAGAATCAATTTGAAAATATATATTTTTAAAAATCATCTACTGGGACTTACATTGTATTTCCTTTAAAACTCTATATCACATATGATGTGAAGGATAAATTATTGTAAGTCACTGAGATTTTGGGTTGTCATTATTACAGCATACTTTAGATTAAACTGAAAAATAAACCAATCTTAACGCAAAGAGATTCCCTCAAACAAGACTTCTTTGTGGGCTTGGCACCCATGGCTCAATGGCAGGTTCGAATCCAGCCCAGGTCCGCCAAACAACAATGACGGCTGCAACCAAAAAATGGCCAGGTGTTGTGGCAGGCGCCTGTAGTCCCAGCTACTTGGGGGGCAGAGGCAAGAGACTTGCTCGAGCCCAGGAATTGGAGGTTGCTGTGAGCTGTGAGGCCATAGCACTCTATCCAGGGTGACACCTTGAGGCTCTGTCTCAAAAAAAAAAAAAAAAAAAAGACTTCTTTGTTAATTCAACATAAAATACCAATCCAAGTCAATCTTTATTTCATAACCCCTTCATAATGTTAGCTGAAGACAAAGATAAAAATCCTAAAAAATATACTTTAATGAAAATTACTTATCTCTGCCATAGAATTGTAGTGTGAAGGAAAAACTTTCCTTTGCTTTCTGAAGATTCCATGAAAATCACTTGGAAAAAGGGAGGAAAATAGTAGGAAAAGGAGAAACATCAATAGTAGAAAAAGCATATAAATTTATTTGATCACAGGTTTACATGACAAACGTGCCTTCAGAGCAAAGACTATTATTTTTTATTTCAAAATATTAAAGGGATACAAATGTTTTTGTTACATGAATAGATTTTATAACGATCGAGTCACGGCTATTAGTGCATCCATTAGCTGAATAATGTTCATTGTGCCTGCTAGGGAGGTTTGTACACCTCCCCTGTGCCCTTCCTACTTTATTTCCAATGGCATTTACTTCCCTCTGTGTCCATGTGTGCCCATCAATTACTTCCAATTTATTAGTGAGTACATGTGGTGGTTGTTTTTCCCTTCCTGAAATACTTTATTAGGACAATAGTCTCCAGTTCTGTCCATACTTTGCTTCAAAGGACATTAATTCTTTAATTTGATGTCTCATGAGGGCTCCGTGGTGTACATACACCACACTTTGCTACCCCATGCATGAATTGATAGACACTTAGGTTGATTCTACATCTTTGCAATTGTGAATTTTACTGCAATAAACATTTGAATTTAAGTGTATTTTTAATAAAATAACTTCTTCTGGGTAGACATCATGTAGTAGGACTGCTCGGTTGCATGGTGGATTCACTTTTAGTTCTTGATGAATCTTTCTACTGTTTTCCATAGAAGTTGTGCTAATTTGTAGTCCTGCCAACAGTGTACAAGCATTTCTTTCTGCATCCATGCCAGCTTCTATTGTTTTTTGACATTTCAATGACAGTCATTCTCCCAGGGGGAAAGAGGTTTTAATTTGTGGTTTTAAATTGTATTTCCCTAATGATTAGTGATGTGGAACATTTGTCATATGCTTATTGAACATTTTTCCATCTTTTTTGAAAAATTATTATTGAACCCCCACTTTTTAAGGAGGTTGTTCTTTTCTTATTGATTTTTTTTTTTTTTTTTGTAGATTCTGGATATTGGCTCTTCACTGGCTGTCATATTTCACAAATTTAGAAGAATTAATTCTATGCTTTGTCTGGAACCAAAAAAAGCACAAATAGCCAAAACAATAGTAAGCAAAAAAAAAAAAAAAAACTCTGGAGGCATCACATTACCAGACTTCAAACTTTACTACAAGGTTATTGTAACAAAAACAGAAAGGTATTGGTATAAAAATAGGGACATAGACCAATGGAACAGACCAAAGAACCTATATTAAAACCAACAACCTATAACCAACTCATCTTCAACAAAACAGACACCAACATACACTGTGGAAAAAGAAGCCCTATTCAATAAATGGTGCTAGGAAAACTGGATAACCAAATATAGAAGAATGAAGCAGGACCACTACTTCTCACCACTCACAAAAATTAATCCAAGATGGATAAAAGATAAAAGTATGGACAGCCATGTAGAAATGTGTCAGGGTCCCACCATGGGGGCAGGTGTGGAAGTGGAGTAACCAACTGAAGAAATATAAAGTTACAAAAGACAATAAAAGAAAGAGACGTGAGACACAGAATAGAATTTTCAAAGGTGGTAGATTAGGGGATCACCCCTCATTTGTGGGTTCCAGTGAGTGGCCCTTAGTCTCTGTTCCACTTGACTTTTTCAAATCTTTTTGCCCAGGTGGTAAACTGAGGGAGGGTACAAAAACACCAGTAATTTCTCTGAGTAAGCTTATCAGCTCCTATTGTTATTATTATTAACTTTAAGGATTTGAACAGCTTTGAGGAATCTGAAACTTGAGCCTTATTGGAGGAAGCCTCCTGTGTGGGGTCACACACACAGATTCCTAGGGCGGTGTTTCCACTAGTTCATTGTGGAGTAAAACACCACTGGTGTTAATCTCCCCTAAGAAAGGGGTGGGAGAGAGGCATTTTTCTCTCATCACCACCACAGAGGATTTTCCTCTGCAGTAAGGGACTAAGCCTTCCTACCCATATCTCAGGGCTTGAGCTGTTCCCTTGGTAACTGCCCCAGCCAAATGTAAATCTCCACTATGGGTATCTGCTTTGTCTATTTAATGGGCAGGAAACAACCTAGAAGATTTATCTTTTCTGAGACTTGCCACAGTCACTTCTATGGCCTTTGTTTTCCTCAGAGTGTTTGCAGCCTCAGTAGGGTATTTGTGTAAGCTGTATCCCCAATAGGCCAGAGATTCAGGAAAGGCTGGAAACTTGTTCAGATAAGAAATTTGGCAATGGCTGGCTTAAAAGTAAACTAGCTGACTTTTCTTTGCTCTGACTGCCTCAGCTTACTTTTTAATTTTCTCTTTTTCTGGGGGTACCCTCCCTTGCCAAGAATGGGGTCTTCGATCCCTTTTCTGCCTACGGAAATGTAATCAGACAAAAGAGGTATCATCCAATGCTAATATACTAAAGGGTGACGCCTGTCTATATTCTTCTTGGTCTCCTGTGTAGTATTTCTTCCTCACAGGGGTAGGGAAGGACCCTTTCTGGAATCTTTGACTACAGTCAAGCTAAATAAATCAGATAATTTCTTCATAACCAGTTTTGAACACTGAAAAGAAGGAGTTAAAGTAATGTTTTTAGATTTCCTGGCTGACTGTGCAGAAAAGAGGTTTTCTTTTTATGACTTGCCTTGGGGAATAAGGATGCTATACTCTTTCTTTTTCTTTCCTTTATTTGTACAAATATATTGGGTAAATGTGACATTTTGTTAAAAGCATAGATTGTATAGTGGTCAAGTCAAGGCCTTTAGGGTGTCCACTCCGTGAATAATGCAGATTGTAGCCTTTAACTAGCTTCTTATCATTGACATGTCTTTACCTTCCCCATCCTTCTGAATCTCTGTGGTCTATCATTACACTCTCTACATCTATGTACACACATTATTTATCATCCACTTATGAGTGAGAGCATGTGCTATTTGGCTTTCTCTTCCTGGCTCAATTTTGTGGCTAGATTTTGGGGGAAATGAGGGTGAGATACAGGAGGGCGAGAGAAGGTCAGAAGGAAACTTTTGCTGCTGAGGTTGTTTCTGATGCCTTAATTTGGGAATATCATTTACTGAACCTCAGCAGACTAAAATTGGCACAAGAACAGATTGCAACTGGCTACATGCCAGTGTCTAGTACATGGCCTAATGCAAATAGGCATGCAGAGTTTGTTCAAATAAAAGATGTTGACATTCTATACTAACTCACTGTAATGTTATATAGATGGAGTATATCCATTAGATTAAAGTCTTTAGGAAATGAATAACGTGAGGGAAGAAAGCATTCTTTTTAAACTAGAGATGGCTTATGTGCACACTGTAGGCATATATATACATATATATGTATACACGCATATGTATATATAGAGATAAATATATAAATATATATAAGCATCAATTTGTTTATTCATCAAATATTTTGTTATCAACCTATAGAAGTTATTAAACAAAGCATGGACCAGAAATAGAATGCAAGATCAATAAATTTTCTTATAATTCAATAGGGAAACAAGAGATTTCACATATAAAAACATATGTGAAAAAAATATATAAACATATGCATGTAGTAGTTCTTAAAATCAAAAAAGCAAATGCCACAAAATGGTGAGGAATAGAATAAGAATCAAAATCGAAATAAATTAATAATGCTAAGTGTTTTGAGCTTTCACATTGAATAGATAGAGTCCAGTGAATAGGCAACAAGTCATCACTGATGAGTTTACTAAAAGCTGGTTCAATGAACTGAAATTAAAGTTGCTACAGCTTGAGAAAAAGTATTGAGATGTATAAAATTGTTAACATGGTCTGTGAGAAAACTCATTGATAATACTAGTTTTGATCATAAAAAGAGAGGGCCTTGCCTAGAGAAATAATAGATCAAGAAGCTATGTATATTAAAAGTAATAGTGATAAAATTTTTTATTTGACATGTTCTTAGTTAGGTGATGTGTGTCTACTCTGCCTGGTTTATCAATGTCGACTTACTCTATAGTTCTCATTTGTTCAGTAAGATGAGAAAATATTTGAAAATATTAACATTAAATAAGCTATAGTTTTGAATATTTTTTTCATTTTCTTGGCTGGGTATGGGGGCTCATGCTTATAGACCCAGCTCTATTAGGAGATTGAGGTAGGAGGGTCACTTGAGTACAGAAGTTTATGACCAACCTGGGAAACACAGAGAGACCCTATCTTTACAAAAAGTAAGAAAATGTTAGCCAGGTATGATGATGTGTACCAATGGTCATAGCTAATTGGGAGGCTGAGGCAAAAGGATTGCTTAAACACAGGAGTTGGAGACTATAGTGAGCCATGATCACACCACTGTATTTCAGCCTGAGCAACAGAGTGAGACTTTTATTAAAAAAAAAAATATCTCCCCGATTTTTTAAATAAGTGGGGACAACATGTTTTTCAATGTGATACACCATTTTTTTTTTTTTAATTTCTGACAGCATCCATATTCTGGATACCTTTTCTTTCTCCATGAAAAAGTTATGGCTGCCTTTCTTGATTTTTACCCTACAAGGAATCATACCATACACTGGAATTTGTTATTCATAAAGGCTCCTTCTACTGATTTGTAATTCTCTTGTTATCAATGAAAGAGCGCATTTTATTTCAATATAATCTGATGTTCATTTTAACTTTTTCATAATGATGGTTACTTTAGCAATGATGATGATACTTATTTTGAAAGTGTACACATTAGAGAATTAAACCCTCAGATTAAAAATATGAATTCAATACCTTTGTTTTTCTCACTGTTCAAGTAAAGTAAGATACCACATACAATTCTGGAGAAAATATTTCCCTTTTAAAATTATATCTGTGATTTCAAATAATAGCATATATAAAGAAATGTGATATTGCAATTAATCACTCATCAGTCTAAATTTGAAAGCAATATGGACAATTACATTGTTTCTAAATTAGAATGGCTAAAATACATTCTGTATTACAGGTGAACTTTTAAAAATCATTTTAAACTAATGGAAGGAAAAAATATAAGTGATAAATGAGGATTCTCTGCATTATTATGGTGGCTGAAAAAAGAGATTTCTTAAAACACCATTTTGGAGGGCTGTGTTCTACCAAGTTAAGAGAAAACGACACCCTAGGATCTAGGCTAGGTTAATGTGAATATTTGATAAGCGTGAAAGACTTTGTTATTTGTGAGAAAGAGACTATGGATGAATTGAGCAACAACCATGATATAGACGTACTCTATGATTTTAGATATTGAGAATGATAGGTCAATTCATATGCTGAGATAGCAATGTAAAGGTCATCATAAGATGCATTTTAAAAGAAAATCATTTGCTTTATTTTTCACAGATTGCTTTTCAAAAAAAAAAAAAAGAGAAGAAGAAAATCGTTTTCCATTAATAAGTATCAGCTGACAGAGAGTCTGCTGTCACCTTGATGTTGAGTGAGCCCGAAGCACTGTGGCACATCACTTAGATGATTTACTGAGGGGGATGCATTCTGTTTATATTTATCACTGTTATTTCTTTAAAATGGCCTAACTTATCCATTGGAGAGAAAGGCTTTAATCAGTTTAAAATTGCCTTGATGTATAAGAGTGTTTACTAGATGAGCAGCAGGTGTAGAAGCTAGAATGATTGGGAAAATACATTTCAAAACAGCAGGAAGAGAAATTAGATAGCAGGCATGGCACTTAATTTCCTCATCATGCTCATGGAACTGTAATGGTTTAAACTAAGCTAAGAAAGCACCTACTCCTTGAAAGTGAACATGGAAGTATAAAAAGAACAAAGTTTTTAAGGAAATCAATGACACAAAAGATGAGGCTACCGTACGAGTTTTCTGTTTGTTTGTTTTTATTTATTTATTTTTATTTTTTGATTGGGGGATGTAGCCATTCTTAAAGTAGAAAATGCTAAAGAGAGGAATTAATAACTACATCTCTAAACTATGAACACATTCTATCCAACGTTGAAAGGTAAATTGAATAAATAGACTCTGAAAAGGCCAGAAAGTAAGAAAGTGATTCCATTTTTGAGAAGTCAAACATATTTAGAAGGAACTGGCCAAAAGTCTTATCAGGAAAGTGAAATGGGGCTTGGCAAGTTAAAAGACTTGGGAGTTTTTACTGAAGGTAACTAGTGCTTACTACAAGTTTTCAACTAGAAAATAAAATAGTCATCTTTAAAAAAGAAACATGTATCTATCTAACATTGCAAACTAGGTTAAAATTAACACGATGGGCTGCAGGGAGATCATAGAGGAGGCAAGGAACTAAAAACTGTGAGGAATGAAGTGAAATGAGTCAAAGACCACAACAAAATTCTGCCTTAGGCAACAGGTTGATTAGCATTGCTATTCTTAGCAAACAAAGAATAACAAAAAAGTGGAACAACATAGAAGTCATGATTGAGAAGAAGGAATGCTGAAGTGTGGGTTTCACACACTGTTTTTTTTTATTATTTTATTTTTTGAGACAGAGCCTCACGCTGGACAGAGTGAGGACAGAGTGCTATAGCATTAGAGCTCACAGCAACCTCCAACTTCTGGGCTCAAGCGAGTCTCCTGCTCTGCCTCCCAAGTAGCTGGGACTACCTGGTCATTTTTTGGTTGCAGCTGTCATTGTTGTTTGGTGGCCCCAGGCTGGATTAGAACCCACCAGCTCAGGTGTACGTGGCTGGCGCCTTAGCCTATTGAACCACAGGCGCGGAGCCCACACACTGTTGATGTTAGTGTCACTATAAAGAATCTAAATGTACATATTAGTGAGCAATCTGTTATCAGAAGTAAACTGATTACAGAGGATGGGAGCTGAAGGAGAGCTCAAGGATGTAGACATAAATTACTATGACATTGGACTAGAGATAGATTTAGAGGAAAGTAGATACTAAGGGAAAGATTTGTTAAAATGAGAAATTTGATATTATAAAATTGAAGTGATAATTTATGCATATGAATAAAGATCAGAGTCTGAAGATGAAGACTAGAATGGCGTTTAGAGAATTAAAATAACTACTCTAGAGACAAGGAGGAAGAACACCTTAGTCCATGGAAACAGGAAGGTCAGACGGAAAGATGAGTAGGCAGATAGCTCTAGTCTAGGTGACAAATAATTATAGGAATTTTCATTTGTTAACTTCTTCATAAAGTAGATTTAGACGTTATCTATAACATTGAAGAAAGAGAAAGACAAGTAAACTTGAAAATAAAAGGTAGAGAGGCTGAAATAATTATGTGGAAAAGTAGCAGGAGAGAATTTACTATAGAAAGGTCATTAAAGACCAGGAATCAGTAATGACATTTATCTGATTTTCTCCAGCAATTCTTAATATCTTGTGTGCAGGAGCAGAATAAGGAAGTTTGGCCAGGAAGCTTCATATTAAAAAAGAGTTGACGATACTAGCACGGTAGTATATGAAATGATTAACCAGATTAACTTAAGCTTAAAGAACAAAGGAGACAGGGGCAGCAAAAATGAAGGAAAGTAAACTCAGAATGAAGCAGAAACATAGATGACTTGGAGATAAGGAGAATTCAGGAAATTTCTAGAACCATTAACTTACAATTATGTGTTCACACTATCTAAGTCACTCATCCCCATAATTTCATAATAGGCCTTATATTCACCAACTGGTACCTTCAAGTGTTGGTGTCTGGTCTGCTTTTTTTGATACTTAATTTATTCAAATGATTTCTGAAAAAAATTGATATGAAGACATTTAACACTTTGAGTATACACATTTTTTTCCTTTACCTTTTTCATAATCTTCCTTCCTTTCTGTTCCATATATAGTGGTTCTTATAACTCCTTAATTATTTTTGTTCTGTGATGTTGATACTGTATTCCCTCACTCAGGGCTAGACAGAGACATCCCCCCTCTAAGACAAAAAAGGTCCTGTTCAGGCCTTCTTCTCTGGCCACAAACAATCTCATAGAAATGAGCCTGAGGAATAATTCATCTGGCTGCCTGTCTCAGAGCAAGAAATTCTACCTTATGCAATCCTATTTCTCTTCCAGGAGCAGAGAAGAGCTTGCTTCCATCTTCCCCAAACCCCCTGCCCACACAATAGGAAAGTAGTATGTGACCCTCTTCACAGAAGACCCAAATAGGCTGCCCACCCTCTGCTACTGCAGGCTCTGTTCTCTTTTGCTTATTAATCTATGAATAGACTCTGCCCTTTTGCTTACTCACGTGGTCCATGGGTTCATTGTTTGACTCCAAGACCAAGAACCTGGTAGAGAGAGAAATTTCAACTACAGTGCGAATTGTATTCAAGACCTAATATTATCTTCTATGTTTTTTGTTTGTTTTCTAGTGTTCTTTTTTTCTCATTAAACTTTGTTCAGTCCTCAATGGGTAACATCTCTGAAAGTTTAAGCCACAAAGTATGTCATGACACACACATGCTTCTCAGGGATATTATTACAATTAAATATTTCAGCATTTTCTAGTGTAATTTTTATGTATTTCATTTTGTTTGTTTAACAGATACCCTCTATATCAGCAGTTCTCAACCTGTGGGTCATGACCCACAGGAACTGTATTAAAGGGTTGCTGCATTCAGAAGGTTGAGAACCACTGCTCTATGTGATTCTGAAAGTGACATGAGGTAAATAAAGCAAACGGTTTTGTTTAAAACCCTTATGATCAAGTTTCAAATTTATTTACTTTATTTTTGAGGTTACATCCTAAATGTCTCTCCAAATTTCTAAAGATGTCTTGTTTCATTCATATGTGGGAAATTCACTGCTTTCATAAGAAGCTTGTGGAAAACTCATATTTTTAACTCCCACTAGTAGCCTTGTTAAATTCATAAACAACTACATGCAGAACAACAATGCTTTGGGGAGGCAAATTTCCAATTTTGAGAGACAAATACATGTCTTTCTGACAAAATAGTGTGTTAAAATATTGGTAGAATTACCAATGTTCAGTAATATATTTGCATTGCAGCATTTATGAAAATATTTGCTATTTAAAATAAAATAGAAATAACACCAGAATGTTAAGCCCTGTTGTGAAAGAAAACTTCTGCCTTTTGAGTTCTTTAATTTTTTCCTGGGACAAGGTAGAATAGCTTATCACAATTCTCTAGGCTCATTTTGCTACAGCCCCACCAGGTTTATAACCCACTGCTCAAGAGCAAGATAATACACTGAGAGAGGAGTGTTTAAGCAAAGAAAGAATTTAATATTGCCAATTCTACAAAAGGAGACAGCAGGAATTTCTTTTCAAGTTCATCTTCCTGAGATTTGGAAGCTAGCATTTTCAAAGACAGTTTGCTGAGTAAAAGGCTAGGGAACTGAGTCAACTGACAGGTTGGGAAGTAGAAATATCTTTTTGTGTTGAGTCAGTTCCCTGGTTGCAAGATTCCTTAATAGGTGCCTAGTTGGGTCAATTGGTCCACAGGAATGCAAAGTCTGAAAGAAACCTCAAGACCAGCCACAGGTTTCACAAGAGCAATATTAGCTACGAAGAAACCTAAGAATCTTTATGACAATCAGCTATGTGGCTCCTGTGTAGTAAGTAATTATAGGAAAGAAACCTAAGGAACAGCTCTGTCCATGCTTTTGCAGAGTTCAAGCTCAAACCACAGGTCCACCATGGAACTTCTATTAACTTTATAAATGGGAATTTCAATTTTTTGGTGCAAAAATGAGAAATACAGATATGCAGTAGGAAGAGCTAGGAGAATGTCATTTTTTTCTCAAAAAATGTGAACAACAATTTTCTGTGAATTGTATATTTAACTTTAACTTTATATTTGTCTAATCTATATATTTTTGATACTATTTCAGAAAATCATATTCATTAATTCTGTACTCTTGTAAATTTGACTTTCATTAAAACTAAGTTTCTTTAATGAGTGAAGTTTTCTGTTATAATATTTAACTATATATAGCTAAAACATATAGACCCAATAAAAATTGTAATTCTTGTATAAAACAGTACACATTATAAATAATAATATAATTTATTAATATTTAATCAACTTTGAAAGTAAAACTAGTAATCAATTTTAAATAGAAGAAAATTGGTTATTAGTTTTACTTTCAAATAAAATATCATAATACTACAATCTTACAGTTCTAATTATATATGAATTCACAGTATTACTTAAAATCATATTTATCTCTAATTTTAGCTGTATAAATCCTTGACACAAACTTCACATTGAAAAATATTTAAATTATAACAAAGTTAACATTAAATGATGTAGGATTGGGAATGTAGGATTAATACTTTAGTATTAAATAGCTTTTCATTAAAATATTAAAATAGCCATCTGCAAATAGATGTTCAAAATATAGATAGAGCATAAAATCTAGTATATTTTAGAAGTATTTAACTTAGTAGTTTTCAAAATTTATTTTCATAAATACTAAACATGAATATTTAAATTCATTTTTTCATTTATCTCATAAATAAATAACACAATGTCCTAGAAATTTAATCAATTGCCACTCTGAAGCTTTGAAGTAACAGAATTTATCATATTATAACACATTGCTTTCATTTGAAGAATCAGAGTATACAAAAAAGTCTAATAATTAGATTCTCATATCTTAATAATTACAGTAAATACAGAAGCATCAATTTAAATGTTACTCATTAGCCTATATGCTAAATGAAAATGGAAAATTAATAGAAGTTTTATTTTCATTTCATTTGATCCCTCTGAACTAATCACACAAAAAGATGAGAATTTGTCCCCTATTGAATTGTATTTGATATGTTTCTTTTCTGTGAAATTATTTGTTAAAAAGTTCCAAGTATCTTCTTTTTGTAGTTTTTATAATAGAAGCTGAACTGTTGTGTTTGATTTTTATTATTATTTTGAGTGGGTAAACAAGATACAGCCATTTTCTTATCTCTGTAATATAATATATCATAGAAATGGAACATAAAACAGAGTAATAATTGGAAATTGAAGTGTCTTTTTCCCTCTATAAAGACCCTATTAGACCTTATTTCCAATTCTAATTAAAGTCACATTTGGAGGTACTGGGGTTTTGGATTTCAGCGTATCTTTCTTAAAGGACATATTCAACCCATGTTAGCCAATAATAACACTAATGTAGTGATCTATATTTGGATGGGAGACATGAAAAAGTTTTAATTGTTTTTTTTTTTTCAATGAACTGAAATATACTAACATCTTTAGACTTTGTCTCTAAACCAACTCTGAGAAGGAAATTTTAGGTTCTGATTAAATAAGACTCGATATTCAATAATAATATGTTCAGTAAAAATAATAGAATGAAATGAATCACTTCTAGTAATTCTGGTGACGCTCTTTTATAATTAGTACCTCACAAAAATACAAGACTATGAGGAATGAGACTGAAAATAAGAAAATATTACACACTAATTAATTAAATCCAATCCATGTCTCAAAAACTAAGAAAACAAATGTATAAAATACATAGAAAGAATGTGGACATTATTTGCATATCAATCCAAACTTCTGCCTTTAATTTGAGTAGATATTTGAAAAGAAAAATGAGAACTTTTAACTTCTACTGAATGTTGATTCTTACCACATTTAGCCACATGATGTTAAAACACCTGGAGACACAAAAAATGATCAAAGCTCACAAAAATATGGAATACTAAGTCATAAAATAGGAAATGCCACCAATGAGTGATAGAAATTTCAATAAATTATAAATTCACATGGGGCTGAATCTTCAGGGAAAACAACACAATTAATGTCGGTAAAAATGCCATGTGTAACGTGCCATTGATAAAAGTGCATTATCTCATGAAATATAAGAATACATGTTCTGGAATGTTAAAATGGACTTCATTCCTTCTACAAGGCTCATAAAAAATTCACCACAAAAAAATTGTTGGACAGCTCATCTTTTCTGCAGGAAGGAGTGCAGTAGTATCTGCTGCTTCTCTTTCATATGCAATGTCATACCTGTTCAAATGATGTTTATATCGTAGGCATGTAGAAGGATGCATTGATATCGGGCAGAAATAAAGCAGAAAGGAAAACAAATGCACGGCAAAAGAAAAAGAGTACAGCCCAGAAAGTATCATATGTTTCAGAAATCAGAGCCTAATAATTCTAAAAATAATTTCAGATTTCAACTCTAATTTGATTACTACTGTAGTACTGAGTAGAATACAAACAATATAAGTAGAAAAGATGCTACAATTAATTTCCTATTTTCTCTCTCCAGCCAAAACCAGTGCCTGGTACATAGCAAGCAATCAATAAATATTAGAAAATGTTTGTCTGAATTACTGACTACATAATCAAATAGTTCCAGTCTTCCTCAATGTAAAATTTTTTACTAAACCGACTCACAAGTGTTTGCAATAAATAATGCTTACCTAAATCCTCCTTTTAAAAATTCTATTTTTAAGAAATGTTTTCTAAATGATTATCCATGATGGGAATATGAATTGTACTTGATTGTACCTTCTCCCTTAATTTCCATACATAATTGGTCTCAAATTCTTTTGATTCCTCTACTTTATATCTTTTGAGTTAACCCTCCAATCTCACACTTACTCACACATTAGTAGCTTCATTCAAACTTAGCGAGGGCAGTAATAATTTGTTTCTTGAGTTTGTTCAACGTACTCTTCAAGATAAGATTTGCAGTTCATGTTTTGATATTGAAGTATGAGAATATTTTCATTTTCTCCTCTTTAGAATAGTCTTCAGGTTCACTTGACAGGAAAGATTTGGAAATTAATGACTAAAATAATGTTTAATCATATCTTCATGTTCTTTTCGATCATTTGAGGACACCACAGAGAAAGAAATGAAAAGGATAGTGTTGTATCTCCCTTCTCTGCATTGCCTGTAACTTCTGCCCCAGTGGAGTCTGCAAAAGGCATTAACTTTGCTTTGTTTTTGCAGGAAGAATAATCCTTCCAGAACACACAGAAAGTAGCCCTGGAGAAAGGAGATATTTTAGTCAGCTCACTTATGTTTTACATGATGGGTAGTAGGAGAACTGAACGAAGAGAAGTTTACTTTTATACAAAATAAAGTTATATAAAAACAATATGCAAAATAAGTTTGTCACACTCTCATTGCCCACGTTTCCTTAAGATGCAAAGTATTTTCAAAAGTTATTGAAATTGAATTAAATTTTGAATTTAAATTGGAATCCCAAGAACTTGAATCTCCTGTATAAAGTAGTAGCAATTTTATTTTTTATAATTTTATTTTATATTTATTTCAGGTTAAAGTAAGAATACAAACAACAAAACCATGGTATTTGATTTAGGTAAAGTCCCTCTTGTAGTTATGTCCTGTACCCAAAAGATGTATCATACACCCTCCCATTGTGACTATTTAGTGGGAAAACTCCAAATCCCCCTTCTCCCCCTTCCTCATTTCTCCTACTCCTGAAATTGAATTGAAATGAGTTTTTCTTCTATGTGGGTGTTAATTACATCATACAATATTAAACGTTTTAAGAAGTATGTTTACTATTCACTTAGAAGAATAAAAATAAAGTCAATAAAACTAAAAGGTACAATTATTGTCTTATTTGAATATTTTATTTCTCCTACTAAATAATGCTTTAAGGAAGAAGACAATTTCATGTGTTTTTCATTTCCTGACAGCTCCTAAAATAGTGCCTTATTTATAGCAGGTTCTTACTAATTTGGCATATAGTTTGAATGTTAAAAGATTGAATTTGAAACTACTATCCTCTATAAAACTTTAAAATCCTGGACAATGTAAGGATTATGGTTTGCTTAGGGTGTCAATCAGGTTACAATTGACAGTGAAGACTTTTAAGTATGGTCTATAATTGTAGCTGTATCAATTTCTCCATTGATATTACAAGAGAGTAAAATACGTTTATGCAAATATACACACATATATACATATATTTGCAACAGAGACAGGGCATTTCTTTTATGATTGTTTGTTTGTACATATTTTACATGAAAGCCTCACGTGTTTGGACTAATTAACAGTGGAATAATCGCTTACTCAAAACCTCCCAAATCAACATGTATACCAAGTGTGGAGCCTGATGGCTATGTGACAGCTGGGTCATGATAAGGTGACGAGTTAGAGTGGAGATATTTGTCCCTTTTTGGCCCTTCTTTTTTTTTTTAATTTATTATTGGGGATTAATTGAGGGCATAAGAAACCAGGTTATACTGATTGCATTTATTAGGTAAAGTCCCTTTTATTAATCTTGTCTTGCCCCCCAAAGGTGTGGCACACAACAAGACCCCACCTCTCCAATCCTTCCCTCTCTTTGCTCTTCCTTTCCCCCCTCTCTCCTTCTTTCTCTCTCTGCTTTTCCTTTCCCCACCCCCACCATTTCATTAATTGTCCTCATATCAAAATTGAGTACATAGGATTCATGCTTCTCCATTCTTGTGATGCTTTACTAAGAATAATGTGTTCCACTTCCATCCAGGTTAATACAAAGGCTGTAAAGTCTCCATTTTTTTAATGGCTGAATAGTATTCCATAGTGTACATATACCACAGCTTGTT